>JAMPIV010000579.1:0-202367 GCA_024509875.1 Oreohelix idahoensis
TAAATTTTACTTTTATTATTTTTTTAAAATACTTATAATTTTTTTTTTTATTAATTATATTTTAATAATTAAAATTTAATTTATTTATTTCATTAAATTTCAATTTTTTATTTTTACATTATTAACTAAAATTCTAAATTCCTCTAGGAATAAATTCACATATTTTTTTTACTTTTTATCTTTATTTCACCAAAATTTATCAACTTAAATAAAATTATTTTTAATTTATTTTTTTATTATTTTTTTATTTTAAAATTTTTTTTTTTTGCATTTGTTTATTTTATATTTTTAAATTTACATAACAATTTTTTTTAATTTTTTTTATTTTAAACTTTTTTTGTTTTTTCTTTTTTTTTTTTTTTTTTTTTTCTTTTTTTTTTTTTTTTTTTTTTTTTACTTTTTTTTTTTTTTTTATTTCAAATTTTATTTTTTATTTTTTTTTTTTTTTTTTTTATTTTTTTATTTTTTTTTTTTTTTTTTTTAAATTATTTTTTTTTTTTATTTTATTTAAAATTAATTAATTTTTATATTTATATATAACAATTATATAATTATTTTTTATTTTTTATTTATTAAATTTTTTTTTTTATAAATTTATTTTTTAAAATTATTAATTAATTTAAAATTTTTTTAAAAAAAAAAATTAAAAAAAAAAAAGAAAAAAATTTTTTTAAAAAAAAAAAAATTTTTTATAAAACATTACAAAATAATTTTTTTTTATTTTCCAAAAAAATAATTTAATTAATTTTTTTTTTTAAAAAAAAAAATAAAATAAAATTTTTTTAAAAATTAAAACAAATATTAATTTTTTATAAAAAATAAAAAAAAAATTTAAATTAAAATATAATTTATTTTAAAAATTTTAAATATTTAAATTTTTTTTATTTTTTTTTTTTTAATTAAATTTTAATATTTTTTTTTAATTTTAAATTTTTTTTAATTTAAAATTATTTTTTTTTTTTATTTTTTAATTTATTTTTTAAATTATTTTTTTTTTAAAAAATTTTTTTTTATTTTTTATTTTTTTTTTTAATTTTATTTTTAATTTTTTTTTATTTTTTAAATTTTTATTAAAAATTTTTAAATTTATTTTTTTATTTTTTAAAATAAAACAATTTTTTTTAAAAAAAAAATTTAAAAATAAAAAAAATTTTTTTTTTTATTTAATTTTTTTTTTTTTTATTTTTATTTATTTTTTTTTATTTTTTTTTTTTTTTTTTTTTTTTAATTTATTTTTTTTAAATTCTTTTTTATAATTTTTTTTTTTTCATTTTTATTTATTAAATTTTTTTATTATTTTTTTTATTATAATTTTTTTTTTTTTTTTTTTTTTTAATTATATATTTTTTTTTTTTTTTTTTTTTTTTTATTTTTATTTTTTTTTTTTTTTTTAAATTTTTTTATAATTTTTTAATTTTAAATTTATTAAACCAAAAATTATTTTTTTTTCAAATTTTTATTTTTAAATTTTTTAATATTTAATTTTTTTTTTTTTTTTTTTATTTTTTTTTTTTTAAATTATTATTTTTTTTTTTTTAATATTTTTTTTTTTTTTTTTTTATTTTATTTATTTTTTTTTTTATTTTTCTATTTTTTTTTTTTTTTTTTTTTTAATATTTTTTATATATTTTATTTAAAAATTTTTTTTTTTTTAATTAATTTTTTTTTTTAAATTTAATTTTTATATTTTATTTATTTTTTTTTTTTTTTTTTATATTTATATTATATTTTTTTTATAATTTTTTTTTATTTAAAATATTTTATATTTTTTTTTTTTTTTTTTTTTTTTTTTTTATATTTTTTTTTTATAATTTTTATTTTTTTTTTATTTAAAATTTTTATTTTTTTTTTTTTTTTTTTTTAATTTTTTTTTTTTTATAATTTTTTTATTTTTTATTTTTTTTTATTTTATAATTTTTTATTATATTTTTATTTTTTTTATTTTTTTTTTTTTTTTTTTTTTTTTTTTTTTTTATTTTTATTTATTTTTTTTTATATTTTTTTTATATAATTTAATTTTTTATATTATTATATTTTTTATTATATTTTTTTTTTTTTTATTTTTTTATAAAAACACAAAAATTTTTTTTTTTTTTTTTTTTTTTTTTTTAAAATTTTTTTTATTTTTTTTTTTTTTTATTTCTATTTTATAATTCTAAATTTTTTTATTTTTTATTTTTTTTTTATTTTTATTTTTTTTTTATTAATATTTAAAATTTTTTATTATTTTTTAATTAATATTAATTTATTTTTTATTTATATAAAAAATTTATTTTTTTATATTTATATATTTTTATAATATATTTTTATTTATATTTAATATTTATTTTTATTTAAATATTTATTAATCTTTTTATTAAATTTACAACTTTTTTTTTTTTTTTTTTTTCTTAATTATTTTTTTTTTTTATTTTTTTATTACAATTTTTTTTTTTTTTAATTTTTTTTAATATTTTTTAAATTTTTAACATTTGCTTTTTTTTTATTTTATAATTTTAAAATATTTATTTAACTTTTTTTAATTTCTTCTTTTTATTTTTTATTTTTTAAAACGGTACATTTAATTATTTAATTAAATATATTTTTTTTTTCTATTCATAAATTATTTTTTTTTTTTTTTTTTTTATTATATTTTTTTTTTTAAGCATTATTTTTTTTATTTAAAAATTTTTTTTTTTTTTTATTTTTCGTAAGCATTTTTTAAAAAACATGATGTTTATTTTGATTCTCTTTTTTTTAACTTATTTTAAAAATTTCTTTTTTTATTTTTTTTTTTTTATTTTTTTTTTTTTTTTAATTTTTTTTCAAAACGTGAAAATTTATTATTAATTAATATTTTATAGATTCCTTTTACAGTTTCCAAAATAGAATAACAATTAAAAACCCTCTCAAAAGACTAAAATTTATTTTATTAATTTAAATTTTATATTTTAAAAACTAAGGAAAATCAAAAAACACTATTTTTAAAAAATTCTTAGCTTTAATTAAGCGGCTGCTTTAAAATTTTGTATTTGCTTTCGCTTGCTTAACTTATTTTGCTTAGAAAAACCCACAATCACCCTGGCTATAAATTATAGGCTAAGTAAGTCCTTTTTGCCAGATTTCCTTTATTCATGGTGCAAAGGCTCAAATATTTGCTGCGAACAAATTAACTTCATGTACCAAATTCCCCCCTGAAAATGAGACAGGTTTAAAATGCCACCTTCTTCATAAATTAATATATAATTTTTTATTCCACACGAATTACAGGACAGTACTACAAAAAAATAAAGTTCAGAGCGCTTGTATGGCCAGTAAACTGCTAGCTTTTTTCATGTGTGACAACTATACACCAGTTTTCCTTCCCTAATGGTTACAAACGCCTCTGGCAATTTCCAGCTCGTTCAATCCCCTTCTATACAAAATAGCGATAGGTGTCAATTTTACATATGGCAATCCAATATAACTAATCTTGTATAGGCAAGTTATTCACTCCTCTCTGACAATCTTTTACAACGTGGTGGAGCAATATCTAGGCCTTGCCTCATGTTTTTGCTACTGAACCACACACAAACAGACATAGTTTATCTTTTTCCCATTTCACCGTCAATGAAATTTTCATATAACCTACTATATTAAAATGTGTCCTAGCTTACCACAATTCAATGAAAAATATTAAAACAAAAACGTTGATTCAGTCTTTCGATGACCATTCTGGCACAACTTTTGGATCTGCCTTTTGTCCAGGCTTTTCCGAGTTTCATTAGAGAAATTTCTTAGCCTGCTCCTAAACGCACTTGATTTCACATTCACAGGATTTTTATTTCTCAAAAAATGGCAGTTGAGAACTTCGACGCTTCCTATTTGACCATATTCATTGAAACGTTCTAACCAATCAGGATGGCATGTTTACATGAGCCTTTGAAAATAAAACTATCCATCCTATACGTTGATCCATTGCCAATAACAAAATATTTGTCATTTGCAGTAAGACCAATAAGGCACACGGTTTTGCCTTAACATTTTACCACAGCCTAATCAAATCGTAATCTAACTTGTCGCCTCATTTTCCCCAAAGCATTGTTACATCCAGAACAATGTGTAGAGTTTACGAATAAAAAAATGTAAGCCAGGATATCGGATGTTGTGCTGTCAGTCCTGAAACCCACTATCAGTATTCTAAGGCTATTAATATGTTAATTAATAGACTATTTTGCGTAACACATAACATATTCTTCGTCAGAGTCTTAAAGGAGAAGAATATATAAGTTTTTAATGGGGCTCGTAAAGTGGCTTCGTTTCAAAATTATGTATTTTTCTTTGATGGCCACGACCCGTGATTTGCTGAACCACAATTGATTTCACCTTTCCATTAATATGGGATGTCTTCTGGTACTGTCCCCCACGAGGACTATGTCAGGAGTTTCTTAAAACAATTAACACTGTAGAATGTTAAGGTCCCTCACCCCCAGAATAAGGGACTGTTTCAAACCTGGTTTTTCAAAAACCTAACCTCGTATCGTTAGTGTTTTTTTCAGTTCTATTTGGCAAAAAAATCAGCGCCCTGGCATGCGTTTCGCGTGTGATCAGAAGGCGTTCACCATGGTTTTAATCGACACCGAGACGAGCGTAGTATTAGAGGCTTCGCTCCGTCTATTTCTCGACTCTTGCTTAGCCCGTCTGAAGTACAAGAACCTTTTGGGAGGTCAACTTTTGTGTGTATAATTTCATTAATGTAGTTATTTGTATCTAGGTCTATTATCATTGCATATTCAAGATCGTCTAAAGGAATACAAGTACCACTTATATTTTTAGAAAAAAATCAAATTTGATTCGCGTGTAGTCCTCTTTATGTAGAGTTATGCAGACGAACTAAAGCGTGTAGAAAATAGGAGGGGTCTCTTGTTCAGCCAGTATGGCGTTTTAAAACGAGTATAGCCAACTAGTGGGGGGGGAGAAAGTCACTGGTCATTCCGCCCAGATCTTCTTTCTTAGTACTCTTCGTCGGGCTTTGTCATTTATGTTTAATTCCTATATATGGGTATGTAGAGTTTTTCTCCACTAAATACGGACAACCGAGGGAAACTATCATGCCAGAGATGAAATGGTAAACATATTTAGAGTGTTGCCATCAGTTTGACAAATAATCTCTTCTTCCGTCCCCGAGACAGACCATCCTGTTGAGTAATTTGGACAAACGCACTCATACCACAAAGTCTGTGGCAGTTTTGGAAGAAGACAAAATCCCGACAGTGTCCTTCGAGTACAAAAGATGGCTATAAAAATTTGGATTTCCAGAAAAAGAAAGAATTCAAAAAAATTTAACGAGGGGTTCTCTGAAAGCCCTGAACCAATTACTGATCCCGTACATAAGTCATCCCAAGTTAGCTAAGACAAGATCCATTCATATAGGACTAAAGTTGTTTTCAGCAAGCATTGGTCATATGTTTTGAGACTGCCACCTTATCATTTACCCATAGGTTTAAAACCCAATTGAACTCGTTAGGGCCATAAGAGGGCAATTTTTACTATTCTTGCAATATAATACATTTATATTAATATTATGTTCGCAAATATTTTGTAAGCAAAGTATTTCCTTTTTAAGTGCTTAAGGAGAAGTCATTTTTGAGTTACTTCCCTTGAAAGGAGTTCCGTCATCTTCGATCGGACTCCGCAGACGACTCTAGGCCTACTGCGATTTATTCTGTGGCTGGGTAGGAATAGATTGTTCTTGCTTCAGTATATCTATGGCCTGAATTTATACGTAGTGTTTGTATGAGTAGGACGAGTCTGTCTTATATATGGATATCTTTGCATTTCTAAGTCGAACTAATTTGGTTGTCGCTAGGAAAGGTCAAAGGCTATGCAGCGGAAGTATCGCTAGCAAAGGGTGTGATCCATGGCTGTCATCCTGTGAGGATGCCGAGTTTTGTTGTAGCAGGCTTTTTGCCGAAATAGTGATCTATATATGGATGGGGAAAAGTGATAATCATTTAGACATGTTGTATGTACTTTACCCCAGTGTTTATTCTCTTTTGCCAAGGAATGGCAAAGTTATATTTCGCATAAAAAGGTAAAACCACAATTTATTATGAACTTGGGCTTCGCCATCGTTGTTGATAAGCAGATGCACAGTGGTACTTTTAAAAAGAATATCCATTCAGAGGAAGAAGACATTCCTATGTATCAGCACTGGATTGTATGATATTATTCAATTACCTCTATGAGAGAACCTATGAAGAAATGAGGACATTTAATGAATGACTAATTTTGGTCTATATACTATAGTGAGTGAAGCTCACGAGAGAGAGAACAGCCATGTTGAAATTCATATACTTTGTATTTATCGAGTGAGAAAAAGGGATGCCTGTACTATCGCTCGATGAACCAAGAGATCACTGCTACATGTGAGAACCCATGTCTGGGATTCCTATATTATGAAATATATATATATTGAACTTTACGTGAAGGAATATTCGCTAGACGAGGTTAGGTCTAGGAGCCTTCCTATGTATTGGTTATGGTCTGACGTGCCCAGTCAGTAAAGCCAGATGATTTACATGATGGAACGCTGAATGCTTATTTACGAATGCTCCATTATGATATTTGCCAAGCATGAATGCTAACTTAAGATGATATTCCTGTGATCAACATTATGCTGTCTATGTCGACATTTGTTCCTGTAACCATACACGTACTGTCCAAGTGTGCGTCCCATTAAATGTTATAAAAAGACCACCGTAGTTCCAGTACTTCTTGAATTCGAACAGTGTGAGTATGAGTGATGTACTACCAACCTGTCAACTCTATCGAATCATTCTACCATTCGCGTACTGACATTCAGATACACACTCATTGTTTACACTCACATTCTTGTCGGAGCCTCATCACGTTCCAGGACAAGATGACCTGTATGACCAAAACTGTGCTGGGTTTGATGAGTTGACAATCGTTACACTTTACTACACCAGTCCCAACATCTACATTTATCCACTGGTGGACATTCACATCATTTAGCAAATAAAGCATGATTCAACAACTAGTAGCCAGTATGAGTTAACAACTACACACAAAGAAAGAGTTTAACAACTGGTGTGCCAGCTTCCTGGGTCAACCTGCACAGTGACCATATTGAGAAGTAAACTACTGAGACCAGACGTTCCTTGGGGTCTGTTACGACACACAAATACATCAGCAGTACAACTCTACAGTGATGTCAGCGTGACCTGTCCTGTCGAGAGTATGCAGTAACTAGGTCAGGGTTTGTTGACATTTGGTTCATTGGACATTTGCCATACAACTGACAGTGTTACACAGCAAGCTTGGTTGAAACATAGAACATTACACATCAGGACTGGAGAATATTTGACAGTGTTTGCGAAAGAAAATGTTATTGAACTGAGAAGTTCTACATCGATTGTTATCATTCAAATCAACGATGGAGCTTCTATTTCTGTGTTGAATTTAAAATAATTAGACCAGAAGTATTTGTTTAATAAAGTACCACAGTACTGTACTATTAGGCAGTGTAACTGAGCCTTCATTCCAACACATTCTTTCTGCAACACTCTATTTACATCATATTGCCATACTATTTATGCATTTATGTATTTATGTTTAACTATTTATATGTGATATTTGTTTGTATCCAGCGGGTTGTTGTTTCGGTTGGGCGGTGTCACACAGCAGAGTATCCCACGTAATAGAGGGTCTGATGTGTGCGTTTCTATAGGTGCAATTTTCTTCATTGAAAATTTGCTGCGACAGCTGTTGCTATTAGTGTTAGCTGTGAAGTCTGTACTCATTGTTGTTTTTGTAATATTCCTCTGTTCTTTAGTTTGTTTTGATTTGTTTGTAATTTGTTGGTCTACCCTATTCTATCTTTCAGTTCTATTCTCAATTTATATTTATATACTGTGGCGTTATTGGTATTTGTTATCCTCTTGCGGTTTATCTTTTATTGTTTTTCCCATTTGATTTATTTCATTTCCGCAAATGTTTTCATGTTCTTCTGTATAACTGTTTTGTTTTGTGCCTGATCGACATACACTATTTAAAATATAGTTGATCATATAAATTGATGTACAAGAATCAACTGATAGTTAATTGCTATTACTAAAGGTACACAGTTGATGATATAAAACACTATTTCTGGTGCACTGCACTTATATTATAGAGTTAACCAGCAACTTATAGCTGTTATTATATAAGGATTTATACAAGACCTTTGTAAGGCTTGTTTCCCACAGTGATTGGGATAGTTAAATACTATTTTGCCTCAGGTTACAAAGTTATCAAAATACAAAGGTCTTTTGATTAAGACTAAGAAAGTAAATTTATTTACTCTTGCAAATTACTGATATTATTAGACAAGCTGTCTACATTAGATTATTTTATCACACAAGGCAGGGCTCTTGATAAGACTGGTCAGCCATTAGAAGAATGGGCAGTTGCTCAATATGACAAAGCATTAGCTGAGAAAGAGAAAAGCCATTGCTGCCTGAAGAATTAGAAAAAGCTGTTTGAATGACAAAGAGACTGAGGAGAAAGAAATCAGCAGCTAAGGAAAAAAAATTACAAAGAGAGGATGAACAAAAGAAATTGCAGATACAGACTGATGAAAAAAGATTCCAGATGGAAATGGAAAAAGAGAAAAGAAAGGATGAAGCTGCTGCTGTGAAGAGAAAAAAATTACAGGACCTGCTGCAGAAGAAGAGAGAAAATTACAAGCTGAAGCTCAAGGAAAAAAAAGCAATAAGAGAACATGAACACCAAAAAGAACTTTTAGCATTTGAGTTAGAAAAGTTAAAGTTAACAAACATAAGTAATGTTAATCAAGCATCTAGTGGTAATGGTAAACCCTTTACTTACAAGGTCAAGGTACCAGCGTTCAACCCTTCCAGTGATGACATAACATTCTGGCTAAACAGATTTGAACGCTCGTGTCGAGCACATAATGTGGACAAATCACAATATGCTAACCAGTTATCAGAAAATCTGAAAGGTGATTCTCTGACTAGTTTAAGTTTGGTTGAAGAGGCTGACAAAGATAACTATGATGTTATTAGGGCAGCCTTATTAAAGAAGTATCAGTTGTCTGAAGAGGGTTATCGGAAGTTGTTTAAGACAATGGTGCCTGAGGCAGGTGTAGAATTCTCAGAATTCATTGCAAGGACACGTCTTACATTTGATCGTTGGATTGAGCTATCCAAAACAGAAAAGACTTATGAAGCCCTTATGGACTTGATACTCAGAGACAAGATTATGTCAAGTATAAATAAACCTTTCCTCGAATTCTTACATGAGCGTAAACCTAAGTCTCTAAAAGAAATGGAACAGTATTGTACCCAATACGTCACTGCACATCCGGACGTAGCTATTAGCAATAGTAAGGTTAAAGAAGGTATGCCAGTTGCTTCTGCAACACCATACAACCCTAATCACTCTCACAAATTCCAAGGACCTCAAAATAGGTTTAATAAAAAAGGTAACTATTACAGTTATCAGAACCAAGGTAACCAATCATTTCAGGGTTCTTCTTCGAATACCTGGAGAAGAGCTGACAGCCCTCGATTCAGGGGTGGTCATAATTACAGGAACTTTCGCAAAGGACGTCATTCTAGAAACTATCCAAGTTTTCCTTCATGGAGACAACAGGATCATAATTACCGAGATACTCATTATAATGAATATGATGATAGTAACCAAAGGAGCTATGATTCAAACCCGAGTAGGGGTTATAATAGTGGAAACAATGATAAGTACAGAGGCAATAATAACAGAGGTAGAGCACAATTCAAAAAACATAAAGCTCATTACCAGGCGAACTCTGCACAGCAAGTGTCCCACGAAGCCTATAAACAAAATAAAGATAATGATGACTCTAATAATATGGCATGTGCCGCTTTTGATTTTTGGAGAGCATCTCAGTGCCCCCAATGCAAAACATTATTTGAGCCAACCACAGTGTCTACTTTAAGCTGTGGCCATCCTCTTCCCGCTCTTCCTGCGTCAATCGCGCATGATGGGAGAGGTTCTCTTGTCTTACACAAAGGTTTAGTAAATGACAATCCAGTCTCAGTACTTTTTGATTCTGGATGCACAACTATTGGGGTTAGGCAGTCACTCATAGATCCTTCTCATTCTACAGGCAAAGTAGTCAAATGCGTAACATTTGGCGGCACCATAGAGAAATACTCTACCGCTATCATTAGGATTGCTACTCCTTTCTTCACAGGAGATGTACACGCATGTCTTTTGTCGGATCCGATCGCTGATCTTATCATCGGTCGCATTCACGGAGTCAAAGAATGCACTCCGGAGCAAATTTCCGTTTGGGAAAATCAAAATATGCAATCTGCTAATGCAGTAGTCACTAGAGCTCAAGCTCTCAATATGCCTGAAACTTCATCTGTTGAAGATAATGAAGTGCATAACCAAGATGATCCCTTGGTAATTTCTCGTGACTCGTTTATAAAACAACAAGAAGAAGATCCGACTCTTAAGAAATTCTTCACTCTTGTAACAAAAGGTGATCCGAATAAAGATTCAAATTGTAAATCTTGGATTACAATGAAGAATGGCGTACTTGTACGTATGGTGCAAGACTCCACTAAGTCAAGTCATTCTCAGATTCTTGTACCCAAGAATTTGAGAGTTAAGATCTTACAACATGCACACGACTCTCAGTGTGCTGGTCACATGGGTTTTTCCCGTACAAAGTCAAGAGTTCTTGTGAACAAGGACATACGGATCTATTGTCGATCCTGTAAAGTATGTCAAGAAGTCAAATCCAAAGGTCCTCGTCATGCTGCGCCTATTCAGGCTGCAGATATTCCTATTCGTCCATTCCAGAAAATGGCGATAGACATCATTGGTCCATTCAAGATCAAATCTGCTAGAGGACATCAGTTTATCTTAACGTGTGTAGACATGTGCACACGTTGGCCAGAGGCTATCCCTCTAAAGAGCATTACTACCGCTGACATTGCAGATGCTCTTTGGCTTATATTTTCTCGGCTGGGATTCCCCGGAGAAATATTATCAGATCATGGCACCCAACTGATATCGGATACCATGTCTCAAGTAATGTCTACTCTACAGATAGAGAGATCTTTGAGTAGCATCTATCATCCTATGTCCAATGGGATGGTCGAGCGACTAAATAGAACACTTAAGAACTTATTAGGGAAGATAACTGAGGATCATCCTCAGGATTGGGATAGGGTTTTACCCGCGGCCCTCTTCGCGTACAGAGAGGTTCCCAATGAACATACAGGGTTTTCGCCCTTTGAACTTGTCTTTGGCGCGCGACCGCGCGGCCCAATGTCTTTGCTGCATGATCTTATAACAGCTGACAATATTGACGATGACACAAAATCTTCTTACGAGTATGTCATCGCGCTGAGACAAAAGATTATCGAAGCATGCAAATTGGCAACGTCCTCTTCTGAGTTTGCTAAGCAGAAGGCAAGACAATTTGCTAATAAGAAGAGAACTTTACGACAACTTTGTCCTGGTGACAAAGCATTTGTTTTGCTACCTTGTCGTGAAAATAGACTCCTTATTAGTTGGAAAGGTCCGTACGATATAATATCGAAAATTTCAGATGTTGACTACATCGTCGATATTAACGGGAAGCATAAAACCTTCCACATCAATATGCTTACGGAGTTCCATGAACGTCCTGACTATCTACAGCCTATTTTCCAGGCAACGGACGATTCTCATGTCAAACATGGTCATTACTCATCACTGTCTGTAATACAGGATGAGGAAACAAGTTTTTCGGATGTTAATCTCCCGCTTCCAATGATCCCACTTCATTCTAGTGAATCATGGAAAGACGTTACTGTTTCTCCTGATTTGTCTCTAGGAGAACGGCGACAAGTTTCGTCTATGTTACAAACATTTCAGGATGTCCTCACTGACATCCCTGGACAAACTCATGTCATTGAGCATGACATTGTTCTAACTGAACATACTCCAATTAGGGTTAGGCCTTATCCTATCCCTATACATTTCCAAACACAGGTTGAAAAGGAGTTGGATGAAATGATAGATTTACAAATAATCGAACCATCCACTTCTGCATATTCTTCGCCGATGGTTATTGTTCGAAAAAAAGACAATAACATACGTCTTTGCGTTGACTATCGCAAATTGAATCAAGTTACGAAGTTCGATGCTGAACCTATGCCTTTACTAGAAGAGTTACTTACTCGTCTTTCTAAATCGCATTTTTTCACTAAACTTGATTTGTCTAAAGGATATTGGCAAGTTCCATTATCCGAACGCGCCAAACCTCTTACCGCTTTCTCTACTCCCAGAGGCCTTTTCCAATGGAATTTTATGCCTTTCGGCCTTATGAACGCACCAGCTACATTTGTACGCATGATGCGTCGAATCCTATCGTATCGGTCAGATGTCATTGCTTATCTAGACGACATCTGTCTTTTCAGCGATACTTGGGAAGATCACTATTCAGGATTAGTTGAATTATTATCAACTCTGCGTGAGTATAACCTGACAGCAAAACCATCTAAAGCTTGTATTGGCTTTAGCGAAATTGCTTTCTTAGGCCATCGAGTAGGTCACGGTTTCTTGAAGACAGAAGACCATAATATCACTAAGATACTTAACATCTCTATCCCTAGGACTAAAAGCAAGTGCGAAGTCTTTTAGGTCTCATACAATTTTATGGACGTTTCATTCCGAATCTGTCCTCTATCATGGCACCTCTCTCTACACTATTAAAGAAAGGGTCGCCTAACATGGTTCACTGGTCTCATGAATGCCAATCTTCACTAGAGAAGATCAAAACTATGTTTTCATCACCACCTATTTTAGTGTTACCTACAACAGATAAGACATTTGTTCTTCATAGTGACGCTTCATCCACTGGGATTGGAGCGGCACTAATGCAAGAGTACTCTGGAACTCTGCATCCTGTAATGTACATATCCAGAAAACTTAATGCTGCAGAAAGGAATTACTCGGTTTTAGACCGTGAATTATTGGCAATGGTTTGGTCAATTCTCAAACTCCAAAGATTCCTTCTGGGCGCGCATTTCGTAGTGGAAACTGACCAAAAAGCTCTTACGGCTATCCAAAGTAAAAACTTGAAGAGCTCGAGATCAACTCGATACGCAATCGCTCTTCAACCTTTTCATTTTTCGGTACGAGCTATCCGTGGTTCAGAAAATGTGATGGCGGACATTCTGTCCAGATGCCCACATGATGCCACTTAACTGTTAAATATTGGATCTTTTTATTATGTATAACTTTACAACAGTTATTTTTTGTTTCTTTACTAAGATACACATTTGTAATTTAATAATAGAATGATGGTATCGCTACTTAGCGGTTCATTGATGTTAATTCACCGCTGTTCTTTGATGATTGTTTCTTCATAAATCATAAATTTAAGATTGTAGTGTGAATTTTTGGTATGCATTGTATAATTACCAGAATTGTATTATACGTACATCACACCTTCCTGGAAACATTTATTCGTAGGGAAACAATTTCTCTCAGATTTTGAGATATATATTCTCACCAGTCATATTAGGAATTATAGTTATTCCTGATATTTTCATCTGCGCAGTATTCTTGCGTTGTGAGCCTATTCTACGGTGCTCCTAGATGTATTTAAAAAAAAAAAATTTTTTTTTTTTTTTCCCGGGAGGTGTGGTAAGACTGTAAAGGGCAATTTTTACTATCTTGCAATATAATACATTTATATTCTTATTATGTTCGCAAATATTTTGTAAGCAAAGTATTTCCTTTTTAAGTGCTTAAGGAGAAGTCATTTTTGGGTTGCTTCCCTTGAAAATAGTTCTGTCATCTTCGATCGGACTCCGCAGACGACTCTAGGCCTACTGCGATTTATTCTGTGGCTGGGTAGGAATAGATTGTTCTTGCTTCAGTATATCTATGGCCTGAATTTATACGTAGTGTTTGTATGAGTAGGACGAGTCTGTCTTATATATGGATATCTTTGCATTTCTAAGTCGAACTAATTTGGTTGTCGCTAGAAAAGGTCAAAGGCTATGCAGCGGAAGTATCGCTAGCAAGGGGTGTGATCCATGGCTGTCATCCTGTGAGGATGCCGAGTTTTGTTGTAGCAGGCTTTTTGCCGAAATAGTGATCTATATATGGATGGGGAAAAGTGATAATCATTTAGACATGTTGTATGTACTTTACCCCAGTGTTTATTCTCTTTTGCCAAGGAATGGCAAAGTTATATTTCGCATAAAAAGGTAAAACCACAATTTATTATGAACTTGGGCTTCGCCATCGTTGTTGATAAGCAGATGCACAGTGGTACTTTTAAAAAGAATATCCATTCAAAGGAAGAAGACATTCCTATGTATCAGCACTGGATTGTATGATATTATTCAATTACCTCTATGAGAGAACCTATGAAGAAATGAGGACATTTAATGAATGACTAATTTTGGTCTATATTCTATAGTGAGTGAAGCTCACGAGAGAGAGAACAGCCATGTTGAAATTCATATACTTTGTATTTATCGAGTGAGAAAAAGGGATGCCTGTACTATCGCTCGATGAACCAAGAGATCACTGCTACATGTGAGAACCCATGTCTGGGATTCCTATATTATGAAATATATATATATATTGAACTTTACGTGAAGGAATATTCGCTAGACGAGGTTAGGTCTAGGAGCCTTCCTATGTATTGGTTATGGTCTGACGTGCCCAGTCAGTAAAGCCAGATGATTTACATGATGGAACGCTGAATGCTTATTTACGAATGCTCCATTATGATATTTGCCAAGCATGAATGCTAACTTAAGATGATATTCCTGTGATCAACATTATGCTGTCTATGTCGACATTTGTTCCTGTAACCATACACGTACTGTCCAAGTGTGCGTCCCATTAAATGTTATAAAAAGACCACCGTAGTTCCAGTACTTCTTGAATTCGAACAGTGTGAGTATGAGTGATGTACTACCAACCTGTCAACTCTATCGAATCATTCTACCATTCGCGTACTGACATTCAGATACACACTCATTGTTTACACTCACATTCTTGTCGGAGCCTCATCACGTTCCAGGACAAGATGACCTGTATGACCAAAACTGTGCTGGGTTTGATGAGTTGACAATCGTTACACTTTACTACACCAGTCCCAACATCTACATTTATCCACTGGTGGACATTCACATCATTTAGCAAATAAAGCATGATTCAACAACTAGTAGCCAGTATGAGTTAACAACTACACACAAAGAAAGAGTTTAACAACCGTGTCTTAAAAGAGGAAAATGACTATTGGAAAAAAGATGGACTGTCGTTCGTTCAGTCGAGAATAGTCAATATATGTTAGACTCGTCTGACTCAGAATAAGTGTGTAAATACCTTATATGTTTTATATGTTTTCTCCTCCATCTATGTGTATATGTAAACCAATTCATTTCCTTTTTATCTCCGTGATTTCACTACTGTTTTTAACATACACAGTACTTTCACCTCTTCATGCATCCATTCACGTTTTAGTATAAAAACATTTACAACGAATAGGTGTTATTATTCTTTCAAATATTTCGAAGAAATAAAAAAGGACCTCACGTAGTAATCAGTTAACAAACCCTTCTAACATTCGAATTGTACAGACGCCTATGCCGAAAATATGCAACTTCCTTCATTTACGGTAAATTATTTTCTTCCACGACAAAATTATTACTTCGTTAAAAAAGATCAAAGGAATTAGCCGTTGCAAGAAAAGAACACTACCTGCAACATTGAATTTTATAAACACTTTGGGACATTGAAAATGTAAGACCACATGCAAAAAATCATGTTTATCAGTGCAAGGAATATGGAGATATTTGAAGTCAATCGTCGACCGATCTTTTTGAAACGCACTATAGTCATAAGTTTATTGAACGTCTATTCTCCTTGGGGTGATGAGAAGTGATGAATGACATCTTTATGCTGACGGGTCGAGTCAACAGATGAAAAGACAACAGAAACTGAGGATAACATAACAGCTACCACATAATTCAAGCGTTAAAACCATTTGTTAACTTATGCTGATTTAGCAGCACAACTTCCATGCTTTAGCTGAAAGAAAAATTTAACGTAGGTTTAAAGTTCTATTTAGTAGTTTAAAGAAAAAAGATAGTCCTACAGCAGATACTTCTGTAAGGGAGCGAAGTGTTAGAGACTTCACTATACCATTTTCGATTCAAAATCAACACTTCAGGCTTTGGAAGAATACCTCCAAACTGGAAATAAAGAAATAATACACGTGGCTGAAACATTGGGCAGCCTGCTCACAACATACAACATCTGAGTCACTCTGCAGTGGATACCAGGACACACAGACATACCAGGCAATGAAAAAGCAGACATATTAGCAAAACTTGGACCAAGCTTGGTTCAAACAAACACTCCAGCCAATATGTAAACAACTAAACGAATACTCCAAAACAACTTCAAAGAGGAATGGCTGAACCGATGGGCAAAAGCGTCTACTGGCCGTGCTCTGTATAAAGAAATGACCCAACCCAATAAAAAGGACAATATCAACAACCTACGACGTGCGGAGCAGAGCACAATCTTCCAGCTTAGAACAGAACACACCAGACTCAACAAGCACTTAAACAAATTAAATCCCACACATGAGCCTAATTGCTGTAACTGCATCCATCCACATGAGGCAGTTCAACATGTGCTGCTGACCTGTCCAGGATTCTCCATAGAAAGAAGAAAGCTATTACCGGGCTCCCCAACAATCACAAATGCTCTATACATCGTCACTTAACAGCTACCGAACAAGTACAAATTCTTCATCTTGACGTTAGCTGATAAGGAGCGACAGGCTCAGCAACCTTAGTTAATCAACAACAATACCACTCCTTAGAGGTGACCAGTTTCTTTCCTAGTTGCCTTTGCTCTCCTTAACTTAGAGCAGAGGCAGGTACTCATTTACAGCTAGGTAGACTGGAGCGTGACTGCACCATGTTGTGGTAAAGTGGGATGTTATAAATATTTATAGGGGACTTAGTGTACTGACTGAGATCAGCTGTGAAGGTATCTATATCTAATAAGAGTAGTGTATTATAGATAACCTTACTTGCTGCCACATATGTATACCTCAGTCAGAATTATTCTGGAATAGTGTGATGACTACGTTATATGTCTAGGGTATATGTATGATGAAGTGTAAGTCATAACAACAACAGACAGATAAACAATTTAATTTATTCCACCACACTTGACAACACTGTGACACTCACATACATAAAACACTCTACGAGGATATCTTAAAGGAGTCACTGATAACTTTTCAAATAACAATATGTATTCAGTGCTGTCATGAATGTATATGTGTCCTGATTCAAATACCAAGGGAACCAGGAATCACAATCAATTTTAATTACAAGTTATATGTACAGAATTTATCAATATGAATCTTGTAGTGACATATATTTTTAATAGTATCCTATGTGTGTCAGTTGTGTAGTAGTAATATGAGGTAATACTGGTTTTGTTTTGTTCAAGCTCTGTTGGTATTTGTCATCATGACTTCAATAGTTTGTCTTTATTGGAACTAGTATTGGAGATGTTCTCAGTTCCTGATATTAAAACAATTAAATTCCCCTCTTAATTTTATTTTACACTGTCATTTTAAGATGGGGGTACATAATGTTGAGCTCCATGGCCACACTCTCTTATCTTTCGTGATGACTGCAGTAAAAGACTCCTCTGCTCAATTACTTTAATGAGTTCTGGAGTCACCCCACTGGTTGCTATATGGACCAAGGAGTATGCTGTCTGCCTCTGGCTTCAGCAAAGCTCTGACCAGGTGCTGCTCAATAACTTTAAGACCACGGTCCCTGAAACAAGAAGGTTGTACCTCCTACTTCAGAACTATTTATACTGTATTTCTACACTGAGCACAATACATCACAAACATTGAGTTCAGAGCGTTAGGCCAACTGTCAGCTTCATCTGAAATACTTTATACCAGTATTTCCCTCCCTAATGGTTACTACGCCTCTGCAATTCCAGCATTATTTCTTTCTAGTCAATAATCTAGGTGTCAGTGTACTGTTTGGCCATTCCATGCAGTTTTACTTTCCTCCGACACCCTCTGTTCAGGCTGGAGCACTATAGGCTTTACCTCCTGTTTGCCACTGAACTACACATATATATACAGACATAAATTATCAATTTACATTCAATTTTCATTAAAAGATATTGAATATTTCAAGCTTACCACAATTCATAGAAATAATAAACAGTTTCGTTGACTGGCAATGAATATAGCACAACTCCGATCTGCCGATGTCCCCAGGCTTTTATTTTATATAAAAAATATTTTACACTGGTGCTCAACGCACTGCTTCTTAGTAGGTTTATTACAAGATGTGGCAATGAACAGACGCTCTGAATTGAGTATATTCGCAGCTCTAACCAATGAAACCATGTCTACACATCTTTTCAAAAAAGTACCCCCTCTATTCGTTTCCCATAACAACACAAGATAGTATTTATAGCCCGACCAATCGTGTTTAGTCTTACATTTGTTGCGCTCCAATCAAATAGGAGTTAACATGGTAGGCTATTTCCGTAACGTAAGGTTTTTTCAAACACGTTATAAAAAAATTTTATGAGCAGAAATGATTTCATGCTGTCAGGCACCCCCACTATTTTATTTTGGTTCATCATCATGTGACATATTCTTTCCAGAACGTTGTCTCCATTACAGCTGCTCTGAACGCATCACGATTCTGGGCAAGTCGACCTGCATCAGCCAAAGACAAGTTCAGACTCTCTGTGATGTCCTGGGTCCACCGTCGTCTAGGTCGACCCCTTCCCCTTTTTCCAGGGACCATGCCTTCCATCACTGTTTTTTCCAGACTATTATTTTGGTTATAATTTATTAATTCCTGGACTATTTGCGTAACACTTAACATATTCGGTGTCAGCAAGCCCTAAGGAATCCAAATATCTCAATCTAAGAGAGCTAGGTGGCTGCGTTCAAAATGTGCATTTTCTACCACCTCCTGTTCACTTCCATCCCCCATGTAGTGTCTGGGTACTGTCATGTTTTCAAACGTAAATCCATCTAATGTTATCTTTCCTAATAAGCGTTTTCCAGGTTTTTTAAAACCTAACTCTGGGAAGGTTAGTGTTTTTATCACTGTCCGTCTGAAAAAAAGTTAGTGCATGTGGCCTTACACGCGTGATGGCAGCAATTGTGTATCGCGCGACGCGTGTTTAGTATTGCATGCTTCCTGCCTTCATTCGCCCCTCTCTCTCTCCTGCTTTATCTGTCTTTTAGTTACGCCGTGTATAAAATGGAATGAATGAAATATTAAATTTAGGTCATTGATCAGCTTGCGTATCTCAAGGTTGTTCCAAGAAATACAGTACACGTTTCATTGAAGAAAGCGGGTAATAATACAGTAGGCTTTTACTATCAACGTGAAAGCGTTACAATTTGCAGACGACGCAGAAAACAAGGGGGATTTCGAGAACAGTCATTGTGACAGCACTGTTTCTTTTACCATTTCTCTTTCCTTTTATTAAATTTATTTGTTAGGCTTTACATTTACCTTTTAATTTATATATGTGGATTAGAATATTTCATGACACATGTTTCGAATTCTGTAACTTTGCCGTGAGAGGCCAGCGCTCTAAGCAACTCTAACAATCGGACGCTCAGTGAGTATCCTCATAACCAGTATCTACAATTGCCACTGAAAAACATTCTGACGGAGTAACAAAATGTTACAACTTTATGTACACGGTTTTCAACTAGCAATAACCACGCCTTGGTAAAACCTCATTGGCTATGGTACCGCCACTGCGCAAAGCACGGTATTTCTGATACACACAGGGCACTCTATCAGAATATTATTTCAATTATTTTTGTGCGTATTTTTTTTTGGTGTTTTTATTTTAAATCTTAAAGTATATTACTTTATTGCCATTATTAGTTATCATGCGTTACACAGATAAAAACAGATGCGTACGAAATATTATTCCGTTATTCCCATTGTCAGATCTACCATTCTAACGACAAGTTAATACATACTACATACTAAATACTACATACTGCATACTACATACTATTTACATTACTTTCATCATTTTCTAATTCGCGTTTTATGAAGTATGGAGCGACTACTGCAGATGTTCCTTTGAAGAAACGTACGCCCAAGTGCCAACTCTTGCAACGGTGGATTCCGTATCAAATTGTTTTACACATGAGGTTGCCAGACCCATGAACAACCACATATTAGTGTTCTTTTACGACATGCTTGATGCAATAATAATCAAATTCTCTCTTAGTTTCATTAGAGAGCCATAGGAACAACAAAAAGCATTTACATGAATAGCTAACACATTATTCAGATAGTTTTAAACTTTCTTTTGTGATACTCAGAAGCTTTATACATTCCTAAACTAAAATGAAGAAATATAATCGAGAGGAATAATACAGTATAGAGCATAGCATGTACACCATCAAGGTAAATATTACACTAAATGAAACGCGTCTGATACAATCAACAGTTCCATGTATATGGTAAATGGTTGAAATGGCCGTGCTACGAAAACATTTAGCAAACACGCAATAAAAAAATCACACAGTGAGGAATTATACCCCAATCTCGTACGAACTAGGAAATCTATCTAGTGATGATAAATAAATTACTGCACAAGTCTAAACTACTACGTTACTTGCATCAAAATTCAAGAAAACAGATGAATCAAAAAATTGAACTGTTCCAATGCTTAATATTCCCAGTGGCGTAATATAGAACGTATCACAGAGTATTTCTCCTGTCACTGACTAATGGCAAAACTGTCTCGCAAGAGTAAACCAGGTTTTTCGCTGGCTTTCCCTACCTGACCAGGCAGAAAGGAGGAGTGCTGGTTGAGTGATAAGTTGAAACCCAACAGTGATCACGTTTATCGATCTGCGTGCAACGTTTTGAGGTCGCCTCCTCTGGAATAATATTGAAGAATTCTGACTTAGTGAGTATAAAAATATTTATGACAAAATACTGACAAATGCGGAAATTTTAGGGAGTTCAGATAATCATACTTATCATTTAATCTTTGTTCTTTTTCATTCGCTTCTTTGTTTTCTTCTCTTTGTTTTTTTTTTCCTTTTCTCCCTCATCTCCTTCTTCTTCGTGCGTCTTCTTTTGTATTCTTCAACTTCATGTATTATCTTCCACAAATTTCTTCTTCTCTTTTCTTCTCCTGCTCCGGCTTCCATCTTGGTAGAAAGTCGCATTGCTGATTTACGTCACAGACAGAGAAAACTGCTGGCAGAAGCTCCCTCTACATGATCGTGGGAAACAGCTTGCGTGTGTGCGCATTGTGAAAAGACAACAATCAGCGGAAGAATCTCCAGGAAGTTGCGAGCAGTCTTCCAGCCGCCCATCAAAGACAGAGGTCGCTGCGTTACCCAAAAATTTAGTTAATACTTAATCTTTAACAAGTAAAAGAGCTAAGACATTATGGGGACCCATTTGTTTGGTTGTCACCAAATACAATAAAAACCAGAAAATCAAATTTCCGTACTTTATGTTGCACAAAATAAAAGCTGATGACAAGTTAACATTTATCAGTAATTCTTCACACATCTTTCACACATGCATGGAGACGTATCTGGAGTCACCCTTATATGACCATCAGCTATGCGCAATGCTATAGTATATAGATGTGGAAGTGAACCTCTGTCTATAATAGTAATTACACCCTCACTTACTCTTGAAATCATCCACATACATATACGATTCTCCCTGTGATCAGACATGTTGAGAACCAAGCATTGCACTCTAAGCTTGGAGGAGTCACTTGAACACCTGACGTAACTCTGGTTTTTTACCTGGTTGACTGCATGTAGGAGGTTACTGTGGACCCTTGATAGGCAGGGGAAGCTGAGAAGTGGCTCTGTGTAGGACGTGAAACTTCCTTGGGAGAGCCCAGAACCAGAGGATGGGAATTTTAGCTCTGCTTATTTGGAGAGCCCCCTTGGATGGAGGAGAATGCACAGTAGGCCGCGCACTTCTTCCTCCTAACGTGGGACCAGATGCGATGATCTTTTAAATGCAAGCGAAGCTGGACAAACTGGAACTAACTGACTACAACTCAGAGCGTTTTGAAATGACAGAAAAGTCACAGAAAAAGTCTAGATCCACAGTGTAAATATTACCAAGGAGTCTTCAACTTAGTATTGGCTACAAAAAAAGCAGGAAGCTCAGCAGCCCTAGTTGAACAACAACAACAATATTGTGACCGCTTGGCCTTTCACGCTAGCTTTGTCTCTCCTACTTTAACGCTAAGCGTTTATATGTGCTAGAAGATGATACATGTAAGAATGACAGACCTTAAATGCAAATAAGATTCTACGATCGGTAAGTGTGTGTGAGTAAATGAGTGTTGGCCATCACGAGCGCGCATGAATGACATGAGATTTATTTTGCAACCATTTTTAATTTGCCTACCTGGTAAAGACTTTTACTGTATTCCCTGTATTGTTCTTTTTAAGTGGGATTTTATAACTCTGTTTATTCCCCACCCCCTTACATTTGCTTAGTAAAAGGGAAAACAATTGAGAATAACAGGACTTTTTCTACCACCCATACCTAGTACTGTAAAACCTCTTTTTTCAGAGTAATTAAGTTTACTGTTGGGTTACATTATCAATTTTTTTTCTGATAACTACCTATCTTTGGACTAGGTTTATCTTTTGTCTATTAAAAGCGGGAAGGGCAGATTGGATACCACTCTTCCTATCCCCTCCCCCCCCCCCCTTCTCGCCTTGTTATTTGTATTTTCTGTACCTATGATAATTTTCTGTTATCTGATAAATGTTGTGACTGATTTTAATGATAATAAACATCATAAAACTTTTAGTACTGTGTTGGAAGACCCAAGCCCAAATCACCCATATGTGTTTACCATAGTTTGTATTCACGTAACGTCCGTGTGTTTGAAACACCAAATTGGTGTGAGCGCATGTGTGTTTGGAAACTGGCAAATAATTGTTTAGCCAGGATAGTTTAAGGAGTAGAATGAGAGAAAAATTTCTAAGACTTCTCCCAAAATAAATTTACGACATACACACACCATTAAAAAAACAAACAAACAAGAAAGCGTGTCAGAAACATTAATGTAAATCAGCTGCAAATTCAACAAAGTGAAGTAAATTGGATTCCAGTCCTTACTACCAGATTTATGGCTGTTAGAAAACCGACAGACTTACAAAATATTAAAGAAGAAAAAATTCAAACTGAAGGCAAGGCAACACGTCATGACACGAAAGAAATAATCCAAATTAACTACAAAGACAAGCAGCCAGTGTCAGATGACATAAGCAGCATACAACTCCTTAGTAAGAAGGCATCAAGTGATAATTTTCGATCACCTCACCCTCAAATGCCATATGTTTGTGTTTTGTTTTTTGTGTGCTTTTGTTGTTGTTTTTCTTACTATCTTTTTTTATTTTTAAAAGATACATACTTTTGATTATGATTGGATACTATAAATGTATGCTGTTATATTACCTTTATAATGTTGCATGTCTTTACATTAATGCTTCATGAATATATAGAAATGAAAGGATACTGTATACAAGATGAGAGAGATCGAAGAGAGAGAGAGAGAGAGAGAGAGAGAGAGAGAGAGAGAGAGAGAGAGAGAGAGAGGGCCCAATTCTTAACCCTTGGAAAATAAAATTTCTTTCGTTCGCTCGTTCTCTTAAAAAAATTAGAAATCGTACAGACAGACATGTTTCTATGTATAAAAGACGAACAGACAGAACACGTTCTCTAAGACCGTCGGCTTCATGAGAAGACCAGTTTGACAGCACAGCCGTCATCAACACAGCCGAGGGAGAAACGGTAACGTGACCAAATAAACCAGACCGCGTGTCTTTTATTATATCTGGACATTTGGACATGCAGCTTAATGTAAACGACAGACCCTGGTGATTAGGTTGACCTGTGAGCGTCTCACTAATACGATGCAACATTTTTTTTTTTTTTTTTGAAGTATTGCGACAGGCGGAATCTGAAGCTGGCGCCAGTTTTTTTTTTTGTTTTTTTTTTTAAAGAGAAGTAAATGTTAGTGTTATTTTTAATCAGAATCGACATCATAGCACTCAAGGAAAACCCATAGTTTTTTTTTTTTTTCTCTAACCAGCGGCACTCGAGCTTTCCAGCCCCTTTGGCCCAATGACATGTCATTGCGAGGCTGGGGGGTCAGTTGACTTTCCTTCCAACCCGGTCAGGAGCTTCGCTCCTTCCCATCCACAGGGGGTTTTATGTGCAGGAGCCGTTCAGGTTATTCAGTCAAATTCCCGGTCGTAAACATTCCTTCAAACGCTGAAGCCCGGGCTTGAACCTTGAAAACCTGGTCGCCAGTACAACGTTGTAGCCATTACACCAGCGCGGCTCCCAAACCCATAGTTACTCAGTCTCCCTCTGCAAATGTTAAAGGGTATGAATGCTAATTGTCCCTATAGTGGGCTGGTTGTATACACGCCAAATGCATCCTCTCACACGTCCACCCCTGCTAGTCTTACATTCGATGCTGAGTTCCAGCAATCTTAGCCTTGTTGATTTATCTATTAAAGTGTCGTTCTCTAACAGGCGATCGTTAAATGTCTTTAGTATTTGTGGTGTATTGATTGTATTTATTGGTTTCAATATTATATTAATGGTATCTGGTGTGAGGTCAGCTATGCAAGTCCCTGAGGTTTATTAAATATAAATAAGTTTACAGGGTGCTTGTCTGCTTCCACCACGACCTCACCCGATTATATCTTCCCCTACTGAAGTGTATTGGTGTGTGTATGTTGTCTAGCAAGTGTCTAGGGTATATGCAATGTGATGAAAAGTATGAACAAGACAACAACTACACCTATTACTAATAAACAATGATTAAACAAGTCACTGGGTAAAGTTTGGAATGTAACTTATTTTTTTTTCAATTTATTTTCCTGTATCTAGTTATTCTTCTGACACAGGAATAATCAACTCAACATGATAATGAAATTATTTACAACCAATTATTTTACAACTGTCATTGAGTCGGTGTTATCCCACAATTATTTATATGTCTCAAGCTGGTAAAATGTCAAGTATTTCTTGCTCCTAGAAAAGGGTACAAGTTTATTGAACGTTTTTGTTCCTCACTGTCTGATATCCTAACTTTTGTGAAATTGAGAGAGTGGATTGTTTGTGATATCAATTTCCCAGACAATTCTTATCTGAGGTCTCTGGAACCAGGCTGTTTGAAGTATGTATAAAACGCCAGTCTCCACTGCCAAGACACGATTCTGCTTCTAGAGGTAAATCACTGTGTAGACACTCAGTATTTAGGCCTCACTGCAGAACTTAAGGACAGGTGTTAGGTCACCTGGGCTCACTTTCACTCGTAGATGAAACTCTGGAACAATACAAATGTGTCCCACTCAGCATCTAATAATCTCTCTCTTTCATTATTCTAACATGGCACTATCATCAGACATCAGTATGGTAACTAAACAATTAGTTAACGTTCTCAATTTGGTTGGTACCCCCTTCTGGATAAATAACTTTCAAACCACCGTTTGACATTTTCCTTGATAAAGGAAACATGTTACATTAATACTATCAAGTCATGTACAATCACGGTGACTTGCTGAAGAAGACGGCCAGTGATCTTCCTGGTCTTATGTCATAACACAACATTTTTCTTTTCATCATAAATATTTAATTTTCTTTTCTCCCCATATGGCCGAAAGCCTGTCTGGCTTTTCTATACCAGGTTAATACAGCTCCTAACAACGCTGTGAAACAACACAGAGTTTAATGTTAGCTTCCCTCCAGATAAATGTTTCTCCTTTAAGGTTCATACAAATTCAATAATGCATACATAATAATGATAAAAATGACAATATAAATGTTAATATAAAGGTTTCAATATTTACCGCATCAAAGAAACTTTATACACTAGGTTGTTGAATAGGGCGATACAGATAGCTGCTATGCAGAATTAGCAACCAAGACAGTACTCTTGCCTTGTCTCTAACAACAACGTCTTTAGTGTAAGAAATTTTTCATCTAGTGGCCCCCTATACCCAATACTAATTGGTTTTATACAACCCTTAGTCTATTACACTACAGCCAACCAGAGGCTGTTTAGTGAATAGCGTTCCTTTTCAAATAAAACTGACCTCAAATATTCAAATTAAGGACTCCTTCCCCTCTCCTATTTAATTCAGTACGGCATTTTCAAAACAAATAGGACGTTAACCTTAATTTTTTTCCTTTTATTTTAAACTACCTTATCGGACGTTAACCTTACGGCGCCACGTCACATTGCGTGGGTGTATATATATCGTCTGCTAAAACCAGCGTGTGAATATATGTCCAGAACGCGGGTCGAGAAAACGGGGTCTTTCAAACGCTGCAAAGTGTATAATGTTAAACCGCGGCAAATCGTTTAGGCCCTTACTTCGGTATGCAAATTGAACGTGCTGTGGAATTAAGCGTTTGTTCTTACAGATTTCACTACACACCTCCTTTCCTAAAACATGCATTCACTGCAAGTTATTATCTGTGAGACAATTAGCGTAAATAAAGTACTATTCCCTAGGCTTTTCCTGCCCTTGTGTTTTCATGGATTTCTGCAGTGGGGTCATTCAAAGTAAGCACAACTTAAGAAAGCTGCCTCAGATCTCTGCAATCCAAGAATCTATTTCAGTTAGGTTACTGAACAGCTGCAAGTGTTACTGCTTGTGTTAATGCTGCTTAGCAATCAGTATTCACCATTTCTCTTCTCTGAGTCTGCTCAACGACATGTCTCGAGAATATTAGATGTTCCTCAAATTGTACGTTATGAGGAGTTGATCTATATGGTGATATCTGAGTTGTGTAGGGGATCCAATAATTTCCTGATCAGCCTTAATAAACACTCGGACTATCCTCAATTCAAAAAGGCAACAATGGAGGCACTCTGCTCCTCCGAAATGTTCACAGCCAACAATTGGTCTGATCTCAGGCTTGATTGAATGTGGAAACACCCTTCTAATAATATTCTATACCGTGCCACTCAAATGGAGGCCATATTCACCAACTATATTCTCCGCCTACCGACAATTTGGTGAAATAAGATAATATGTGGGGAAATGAGTTTCTGCCTCAGAAATCAATTCGCCCTTAGCTTTGCTATAATATGTGTGGGTGATCTCCCTCCAGGGTCCAATCAATACTTCCCCTTGGACGGTGTAGGGTCGGGTGACTACCAATGTCACCAGTGCCCTTTTCATGCTAAATTAATAGCCATATTGTGAAGCGCTGTGAGCATTTTCTGGATTGCTCACTCGTCCACTCCCCACTTTTCTTCTAACATTTTGTTTCGGGTTCAAATCTGGCGGATTATCTTCAATATTAATTTCAGCCAGTTCCCTAACTGCGGCTTCAAACTGAGCCTGGGTTGACTGGTCTGAGTTTCTATTTTCTCTGGATGTCCTTCTCAGAGTTGCTAATCTAAATATTTTCGGTGAAAACTGTTGGTGGGAAGGTGGATACCTATCCTCTATGTCAACCTTATTATTTTTATTTTCCTTGTTATGTTTAGGCCCATATGTTTCAGAATGCTTGGCTGGCATCTGATTATGATTTTTCCAACTTGGGGAATGTACCTTGCTACATTTTTCACAGGCCCCCACAAATTGTGCAATATCAGCAGCTACTTGGGGCCAGTAATATTGTTCCGATGTCCTTTGACGTGTGGTTCCATTCCTCTGGTGTCCACCGTCGGGTACAACATGAGCTTGTGCCATCACTTTTTCCCTGTAGGGAATTGGCAATACCAACTGTCCCTGTTCTTTGGATCCTGCTCTAGCCTTCCTGAAGAGCAGTCCCTCCTTCAAATAAAATTGTCCTTTCTTAGGGTGTGCATGGCTTGTTGGCAATTTGTCAAAGCAAGGTTTTAATGTTTTATCCTTTGCCTGGGCCTTTCTCATCTGCTTATGAGAATAAACTAGTGGTGGTTCCTCCTCCGTTCTACTAGGGGTCGACCTAACCTGAAGCGTGGCCATTACCACAGGTTTTACCGGGCTTCCTAGAAAAACATATTTACTTCCTAACACCAGCGGGTAATTAAGGTCGTCACACACGGCTGCTCTGATCACTCCTTCCACGTACCTTGTCTCTACATTGATCTTGGCTACTGGAAGTGTCATGGTGTCTATTCCCTTTACGGCCCCTTGTAGCTCCACTGTCTCTGTGGTATACTGTTCAGGGTGCACTAGGGTTGCACTCACAACTGAGTCATATTCTAAACCTGAATCGTAAAGGCACCTAACCTTGGCACCATTACATGTCACTTCTTCACAGATGGGGGGATGTTGAAGATTAATATGATTCTCTGTCAATTTCTTCTTCCCCTTGTCCACTGTTATCATGCATGCCGCGTGATATGGAGGAACTTTCCTACCACAGTCAATAGTATTATGATTATTCATCCTACAAACCTTACAATATTTCCCTTCTGGTTTGTAGGATCTCCTTTCTCTGAAATGCGAGTTTCTATCTCGTTGGTCAAACTTGGCTTTATCATAATAGGCTTTACCCTTATTAAACTTATCTCTGTGTTCATAGGTAGGTTGGTTTTGGTTTGGTGGAGCTTTATCATGGTCTATAGGCTTCTTCTTTAAACTTGCTATCTCAGACTGGGCTGCCTGATATCTCTCAGCCACATTTAAGATCTCCCCCAGCCTCTCAGCACCCTGTTCCGTGAGAAATTTTCTCAGGTCTGGAGCCATGGACTCTCTTAACTGCTCAGTCATAATCATTTCCTTTAAATCTTGGGTTTTCCCCAGATCAGTCCATTTCTCCAGGTATGTCTCCAGGCGAGCAGAGAACTGGTGGTAAGTCTCTCCAGTCAACAGTTTGGCATCCCTAAATTTCTTTCTGTAAAATTCACTGTTTTTCTCATATCTAACTAGAAGAGCTTGCTTAAGAATGTCGTAGTCATCTTGATCATCCTTGCTCAGTTTGGCGATAAAATCCTCACAATCTCGGCATCAACATTTCCTGAATGTATAGGGGGGCATTACCCAGCAACTCCCACATCGTCCCTGTACCCCGCCTCGACATCCACCCTCAGCTACACACAAAAACCCCTCCAGCACTCCCAATAAACTCCATCTCCCCCACAACCACCCCACCCCACCAAAGACAACCCACTCAACCAACCACCCCACCCCCTCCCTCCCCAAATTTTCCTTCACCTCCCCCCCATATACTAACCTTTCTATCCCCCCACATCCCCCCCCACTCCTTCACTTCCAAATAAACAAAACCCCCCCAACCCCCCCCCCCTCATTTACCTAACCCCATATATCCCGATTCAAACTCCACCCCAAACAAAAATCCTAAACTTCCCATATCAAATCACCATCACCAATACACAACCCCAAACCCTTAAACCACCCCAACCCCCACCCATCCCTACCCCCCTCCACCCCCCCACTCACCCAACCAAACAGTTTCCCCCCTTTAAACCCCCCACTCACAAACTCCCCCCCCATAATTAATAAACCCCCCACCCCCCCAACTAACCCCCCCCCCCCCCAAACTCACAAATCCCCCCCCCAACTATCAAACCCCACCCCCCTCACCACCCTACCAAAAACTAAAACCCCCCCCCCCACCCCCCCCCCCCCCAATCCCCCACACACCCCCACCCCCAAAACACCCCCCAACAACCCCCCCAACCACCCCAACAACCCCCCCCCCCCCCCCCCCCCCCCCCCCCCCCCCACCCCCCCCCCCATAAAAATACCCCCCCCCCCCTCCTTCCCCCCCCCATAACCCACCCCCCCACAAAACCCCCCCCCCCCCCCCCCACAAACCCACAACCCCCCCCCCCCCCACACCCCCCCACCCCCCCCCCCCAACCCCCCCCCCCCATAAACCACAACCACCAACATAATACCCCCCCCCCCCCCCCCCCCCCCCCACCCCCCCCCCCACCTTTACCTAAACCCCCCCCCCCCCCCCCCCCCCCCCCCCCCCCAAAACCCCCAAACCCCCCCCCCCCCTCAAAACCCCAAACCCCCCCCCCCCCCCCACCCCCCCCCCCCCCCCCCCCCCCCCCCCCCCCCCCCCCCCCCCCCCCCCCCCCCCCCCCCCCCCCCCCCCCCCCCCCCCCCCCCCCTATCGCCCCCCCACCCCACACCCCCCCGCCCCCCCCCCCCCCAACACCCCCCCCCCCCCCCCCCCCCCCCCCCCCTAAACCCCCCCCCCCCACATACCCAAAATCAAAAACACCCCACCCCCCCCAAACCCCCCCCCCCCCCCTCCCCCCCCAACAATAACCTTACCCCCACAAACTCCAATCCCCACCCAACCAATTACCCCCCCCCCCAACCCAAATAAACCATTATAATTTCTCACAAACCCACACCTCAAAACAACCCCCCACAAAAACCCAAACAAAACCCCCCCTAAAACCCAACCCCCCCCCCACCCCCCCCCCCCCCCCCCCCCATACCCCCCAATCCCAAAAACAACCTCCCCAACCCCCCCCACCCCCCCAAACCACAAAAAAAACCAACCACCACAACAACCAATCCAACAAAAAACCCCCACCCCAAAAACCCAAACACCACCACACAAAACCACACTCGTGGTCAACACCAACCTCCCCCCCAAAATAACACCCACCAACAACCAACACCACAACCACCCACTCCACCACACCCCCGGTCCAACCCCCCCCCACCCCCCCCAACCCACCCAGGCGAAACCCCCTCCCCACCCCCCACACCATACCCCACATACCAACACCCCAAAAGGACAAAACACCACTGTAAACCCACTTTTATAAACACCCCCAAACACCAAAAACACCCCCACCACTACCCCCCCATCCCCCAACCCCCCCAATACACCAATACCACCCCCCCCACCCCCCCCCACCAAACAACCCCCCCCCCGACAACACACCCCCCCCACCCACAACCCCCACACCCACACCCACACCCCCAACACCACCCACATAACCCAGCACCCCCCCACCCCATACACCCCCCCCCCCCCCCAATTCCCCAACCAAATCAAACCCTACACCCACCACTAAAACATCCCATACCACCCCACCAAACCCCCATTTCCAAAAAACCCCCCACCATACACCCCCACTTATCACAGCGTAACCACTAACCCCCCCCCCAATACAACACCAACCCAAAAAAACCCCACGCGTCCCCCCACCCCAACCCCAAAACTCCGGACACCACTACCCACACAACACCAGCTCAACCCCCCCAAAATCCCCAAAACCCCATAACCTAGTAAAACCCCAACCCTTTCGTTTCTACTAAATTCCTCCACACGTCACCCCCCCACACCCCACCAAACACCACCCTATACCAAACACCCAACCTAACTTAACACATTACACAACATAAAAAACCCCAACAATGGCAACCCAAAAACCCCCCACCCATTAAAATCAACCCACGAAACTACCCAATTATCACTTGTTCGAAACATTACCAACAAACCACCACTTCCCCCACCCCCACAATCCACCCCCCAACAACATCCCAATGCCCACAACCACGACCCAAAACTACCAAAAATCAAACCCCCCACCGAAGGCAACAAACCCCATAACTATTAACAACCTTATCCACCACCACCCACACCAAATACCCCAACCCCACCACCAAACGGTCACCCCCCGACGATCCCCATTCACCCCACAACCCCCCCCCGGCCCCCCGCCCCCCCCCCCCCCCCCCGGGCCCGGCCCCGCCGCCCCGGCGCGGGGCTATGCAAATTGAACGTGCTGTGGAATTAAGCGTTTGTTCTTACAGATTTCACTACAGTATTCCTCCCTTATCCATATCCAACGTGCCCACTAGGGGTGCTCTCTAAGTTAGCCTGTCAGTTGTTATGTGAAGTAGATGTAGTTAAGTGAAAGCGATCGAAGGAAAAAATGTTACACATGACGACGGTAAGATATTGATAAATATAATATCCGCATGTTACTCTTTGTCTAAATGAAACGTTCTGAAACGAACAATGAAACAATCCCATCTGCCTTTCTGGGAAATAAGGAAAAGGTGTATATTGTATTGTGAAAGCTCAGCGGAATACACACTAAAATAGCCAAAAACCCTGACTATTTTCTCATAGTGCATTGACCATTAGTCATGGTAAGTTTGATTACAAAGGTCCAATGAAGATCCAAATGGATTGGAAAGAAATGAAATGATCACGGCAGAATTATTGCGTCATTAGGACATGCAGCAAAAAAAGAGAACAATATAATTATTTCTCTTTATGTTTTCTCATGTTATTTGCTCGTTGGTTAATATGTTCGGCCATTTTATGGTCCACACACTACATTGACTGAAAAAAACAATCAACATATTTCGACCATGTGTCGACCATTTGTCTACCATTTGTCGACCATGTGTCTTGGTTATCTTTCAGAAGGATCATTATCTTTCTTTTTCTGTTTTTGTTTTTCACAATACAGCGTTACACCCTTAGGGGGTCGGAGTGGTTCAGAGGTATGGCGTTCGCCTGTAATTCTAAAGGTGCTGGGTTCGCTCTCAGCACACGGAATATAATAGATCGAATTTTTTCTTCAGAAACAGTCGTTCGTAATGATGTAATACTCCCCCCTGATCTACTGGGTAGTGAAATTGGATGCCTAGCCTTTTCGGATAAGGGCGACTATATAGGAGGTCCCGTATTGAAGTTGTGCACGTAAAAATCCCTCAGCAGTTGGAAATCGAAATGAGTAGGCCATACGGCCGTTACCCTGGCAAAATGTAAAAATTTGTAAACCTACCCATCAAAAAAATATTTATAGAACATTAGGATCCTCGCTGGTGCTACAGAGTTCGTGCATTGAGATCCTCCTTGTGTGATCTAAGGCAGTGCTCCCCAACCTTTTTCACTTTGCGGCACACTTAAAGTGCTTTTCAAAATTCCACGGCACATTACAATATTTACTTAGGTGGGTATGGCAAATATTTTAAAATTTGATGCATTCATAAGACAATAATCCCTAATTTTATTGTGATGTACTGGTGGATGATGATAACTCTATTATTTGTAAAATTGTACGCGTGAGATTCTTTCTTAATATTTTACAACATATAATGTACTATACCATTATATAGTGTATCTGCCTGGTGTCAAGGCACACCAGGCAGACATCGGCGGCACACTAGTTGCGGAGCACTGATCTAAGGGATGAGAAAGGAGCTACGATGGAGTGCAACGAAGATGATCCTTAAAAACCAAACCACACCAAACCACACCAAACCACACCAAACCACACAAAACCACACCAAACCACACCAAACCCCAACAAACCACACCAAACCACACCAAACCACAACAAACCACACCAAACCTCACCAAACCACACCAAACCACAACAAACCACACCAAACCACACCAAACCACAACAAACCACACCAAACTACACCAAACCAGCAGGAAATGGTAAAAACAAAGAACGACAACTAATGGCTACAGTAATCAGAGCTGGGGTTATCAATCATTTACATGACCGCGGTATTATTTCCAGTTGGAAGAGAGAGAGGCATATGAGATTATTTACCAATAATAATTGCGCTACGTTCATTTGTTTTGTTATTTTTTTCAATTATTGGAGGTCGCACTGACCAGCTGTGATTACCCCATTGGTGGAGTGCGGAACGAAAATAGCAAATTTGTTGCTGCAAGTGATACATCTATTTACTGCTTGTTGTTGTATTATCAGATGGTTCACACTTATATGTTGGAAGTTAGTCTAGACCCGTTGAGCAGCAACATCAGTTCTTAAATCTCACACACTAACACAAACAAACACGCATTCACTAACACACACACACACACACACACACACACACACACACACATATATATATATATATATATATATATATATATATATATATATATATATATATATATATATATATATATATATATATATATATATATATATATATATATATATATATATATATATATATATATATATATATATATTCAACGCATGAACCAGAGTTGGGGCACGGCACGAAGGATGGCCATCGACCGAGAAGAATGGGGACATTTTGTTGCTGCCCTAGAAGACGCAGGAGAATTGGTGTTGTCCTCAGGACATGAGGAGGAAATAGCTCCCCACAGTGAAGGGGCGGTTCTAATGCTGTCTGGGGAAGCACAGAAGGCACTTATAGAATGCAAAGCATTGGGACCCCGAATAATAACAGCAAGGTTTAAATGAGCCCAAAAGAAAATAAATATAAACATCATCCAGTGTTATGCACCAACAAATGATAAAGAAGAATCTGAGAAAGAAGAATTTTACACAAGATTACAAAATGTCTTGGACAAACAAAAAAAAAAGAAAGGACATCACAATTTTGATGGGGGACCTAAACGCGAAAATAGGAACAGACAACACTGGCTTTGAAGAAATCATGGGAAAGCATGAATTAGGTATGATGAACGAGAATGGGGAACTATTAGCTACCTTATGTGCTTCAAATCAACTAGGTATAGGAGGAAGCATATCTCCACATAAAAGAATACATAAAACAACATGGATATTACCAGACCACAGAACTGAGAATCAGATTGATCACATATGCATAAGTAAGAAGTTAAGGTCATCATTACATGATGTAAAAGTATGTAGAGGAGCAGATGTGGTATCAGACCACCATCTTCTGTTGGCTAAAACAGAATTAAAACTCAAGAAATTTACAACAGTTTATAGCTACAGACAACAGTATAATATGGGATATCTAAGAAATCAAGAAATAAGAGAAAAATGTTCAATCACGGTCTCCAACAAATACCAAGTACTCCAAAAGCTGGAAGATGAAGCAGATACGAAAGACCACTGGCAACAAGTAAAAAATATATGGAACGAGACATGTGAAGAAGTACTGAGAAAAAGAGAACACCAGCACAAAACATGGATATAGAAGACAGAAAAAACAAGAAAGCAGATTTAAACAGAAGCAAAACCAGAAGCTCCAAAGCCAAGGCTCATGAAGTGTACATAGAAGCAAATAAAGAAGTAAAAAGAAACATCAACAGACAAGAGGGAGTATATCGAAGAGTTGGCAAAGGAAGCAGAGGCAGCCAAAGGAAATATGAGGGACCTGTACAACAACACAAAGAAGCTAACAGGGAAATATAAGCAAGCAAATGGCCTCATAAAAGATAAGAATGGAAAATTGCTTAGTAATATACAAGAACAAATGGAGAGATAGACAGAACATTTTGAGGAACTTCTCATATTATAAAAACTACTTGGCAAAGTGTGGGAGAGAGAAGAAATACCACTAGTTGCCTAAGAAGGGAAATTTACTCAATCAGCTGCTTATTTTCCTGGTGCTCCTTTCGACGTTTTCTCCTCACCTCTGCTTCTTGTGTGAGCCTCTCTTCGCCCAATCTGAGGTGGCGCCGTAAATAGCATCGCCACTCAGTGCGATCGGCAGCTTCATCCTCCCATGTTGCTGGATCCATGTCCAGTGCCCTCATATCTCTCTTGCACACATCTTTGAACCTCAGCTGTGGTCGCCCAACTGTTCTCTTGCCATCTGCTAATTGTCCGTAGAAGATATCTTTTGGGATGCGACCATCTTCCATGCGGCGAACATGGCCAAGCCAGCGAAGTCTGCGCTGTCTAAGCAGCGTATACATACTTTGAAGGCCAGCACGTGACAACACCTCGACATTTGTCACTTTATCTTTCAACGAGATGCCGAGGATGCGGCGTAGACACCGCAAATGGAAGGTATTGAGCCTTCTTTCTTGCTTAGCATAGGTCGTCCAGGTCTCGCTGCCATATAGGAGTGTGCTGGTGACGCAGGTATTATATACCGCAGCTTTGGTCTTCATTGTGAGTTTAGAGTTTCCCCAAACACGCGATGTGAGGCGGGCAAAGGTAGCTGCAGCTTTGCCAATGCGGCTGTCGATTTCTGTATCCAGTGAGAGTTTGTCATTGATGGTAGACCCTAGGTATGTGAAGTGGTGCACCACTGCCAATTCATAGTTATCGATAGTGATAACTGGTGCAGCACCCACATCCTGACTCAGCACATTCGTTTTCTTTAGACATATTGTGAGGCCAAAGTCTTTGCATGCTTTAGTGAAGCGATTCATCAAGCTCTGAAGTTCCTGTTGGCTTTGAGTGACGACTGCAGCATCATCAGCGAACAACAAGTCTCTTATAGTGACCCTTCTGATTTTTGTTTTTGCCTTCAGCCTTGAAAGATTAAACAGACGGCCATCTGACCTAGTGTGAAGGCATATTCCTTCAGTTGCATCTCTGAATGCATGTTTCAAGAGTAAGGCAAAGAAGATTCCAAAGAGGGTCGGAGCCAGAACACAGCCTTGTTTAACGCCACTTCGTATATCAAAGGGCTGTGACGTGCTTCCAGCATATTGGACTGTTCCCTTCATGCCGTCATGGAATGACTTTATCATTTCCAGCATTTTAGAAGGGCAGCCTATTTTCAGGAGGATTTTAAAGAGTCCATCCCTACTAACCAGGTCGAATGCTTTTGTGAGGTCTATAAAGGCGATATATAATGGTCTTTTCTGCTCTCTTCATTTTTCCTGAAGCTGGCGGAGAGAGAAGATCATGTCTGTTGTTGATCTGCCAGCTCGGAATCCACACTGTGACTCTGGATATATGCGCTCAGCTAACTTGTGTAGTCGCATTAAGATGACTTTGGCAAAAACCTTACCAACAATACTAAGAAGAGAGATGCCTCTGTAGTTATTGCAATCACTTCTGTCTCCTTTATTTTTATACAGTGTTACAATCTTGGCATCTCGCATGTCTTGAGGAATAGTTGTCTCTTCCCAGCACTGGCACAGCATCCTATGCAGGGGATGTAATAGCGTGCTCTTACAGCATTTGATTAAATCAGGAGGAATCCCATCACTGCCTGGTGCTTTGCCAGAGGCCAAGCTATCAATGGCCTTGCTGAGTTCCTCTAATGTTGGTTCGGCATCCAGCTCCTCCATAGTTGGCAGACTGTTGACACCATCAAGGGCTGCAGGCGTAACGGTATTGTCTCTAGCGTAAAGCTCAGAGTAGTGCTCGACCCACCTCTCCATCTGCTTACCCCTATCGGTTAGCTTCTCTCCGCTGATGGTTTTTAGCGGTGCCGTCTTACTTTTATGGGGGCCAAGTGCTTTCTTTATACCGTCATACATTTGTCTAATGTTGCCTGTTTGCGCTGCGATCTGGATGCTCTCACTGAGCTGGAGCCAGTAGTCATTTGCACAGCGTCGAGCAGTTTGTAGAACTTTGCTTCTCGTAGCCCTCAGGATCTGTAGGGTTCTGGCACTCGGTGAACGTTTGTATTCATTCATAGCACTGCGCTTAGCTTCAATGACAGGTGCCATCACATCTGATGAAGCATCAAACCAGTCATTTGACTTTTCTGTTTTCTTGCCAAAGGTGGCAAGTGCAGTACTTTGAATGGTGTTCCGTAGATGCTCCCAGTTCTCTGTAATAGTATCACCATGCTGAGGGCTACTGAGCACTTTCTCGAAGGTCGCAGTGAATTGAGCGATCATGAAAGGGTCTAACATCTTGCTGGTATCAATGCGTGGTTTCCCTTCATGTCTGACACGATAGAGTTTTCTTGGTTGTGCTCTGATTTTGCAGCAAACCAAGGAGTGATCTGTATCACAGTCTGCACTATGGTACGAGCGCGTGGAGAGCACAGACCTGAGAAGTGGCCTTCTGACGAGAATCAGGTCAAGTTGGTGCCAGTGCTTGGATCGTGGGTGTCTCCATGACACCTTATGCTGGGGTTTTGTCTGAAAGTAGGTGTTGGTCACGCAGAGGTCATGGTGGACGCACAACTCTAAGAGCCGTTGTCCATTTTCATTCATCTTGCCAATACCAAACCTGCCCAGACATGAAGGCCATGAAACATTATCGGCACCCACTCTAGCGTTAAAGTCACCAAGGAGAACAAGCTGTTCTTGCCTAGGTATGCTTTTGATAATTGCTGTTAGATTCTCGTAGAACTCGTCTTTAGCTTCTGAGGCAGAGTACAGAGTAGGAGCATACACAATGACAAGGGTGATGGGACCTGTGCTAGTTTGCAGGCGGAGCGTTAACAGGCGTTCTGATCCATTCTCGCCTGGTTCAACCATTTTAGTTAGCTTATCTAGTACGACACACTTTAATGGAGACGCACATTTTCGCTTGATACTGATTCAAATTACACTACCCTCACTTACGCACACACAAACGATTTTGTGACATGAATACGCACAAACGTAGAAAACAGATACTATGGGTCACATATAAATGGCAGGGAGGTTTTTACCAATAGCTTAAGGTTTATTAAGTTTATTGTATCGTTAGAAAAATTGATCACAACATCAATACATAGTTATCATTACATCAGTGAATTATAGTTACATTAGAGAAAGAAAATATACTCTCATAAACCCCCCCCCCCCCCCCCCCCCCCCCCCCCCCCCCCTCTGATATATGGAAAAATTAGGGAAGATCCCAACAGAGGTAATTTACCCAAAAGATCAGAATAATGATTGCTATCGGCAGTGGGGAGTAGTCAGGACGGATAAAGAATATGTCCTTAATTTAAACTCTCCCGTGGGCCTTCAGACTTAGTGAGAGATAAATAAAAGAGAAGATGTTATATTAGTAGTAACTTAAGAAATAAATTCTTTCGTTCCGTTTCACTCTCTACATACAGTGAGCTCACTACAATTATGTTTACCCCTCTGCAGACGTTGCGTACATTCCATGGAATTAATCAAACACAATGTATTTAATACTATTATATGTCCTGTTGTTTGTCCAGTTCAGCCCCAGAAAACTTCGTCTAGGCAACTGCTATTTTTCTCGGAGATTCGCTGAATTGGTGCGTTGATTATATATTTTTCCTGTGTATTCCTCTTCGTACTGCAGGTATTTGGTTTGAGATAAGTGTCACGTGGGTTTTGATCATTAAATTGCCTACATCTTCTTCCTATTCTCTCACCCGCATCTTTTTATTTTATTATCTTTCCGTACTTGTTTTTCCTGTATTTTTTCGCATCACTCGTTGCGAAAAATATATTTCTTTCCCATCATCGTTTTTCTTTCTCATACTGACTAGTAACCTTATTGCATCAGATGTCAGTCGCGCAGGTAAGACGTGAATGTGCGAAAAATTCGTTTCGCTGGACATAGAGCAAACTTTTTTGTCTACATTTGCACCTGTCACGCGCGGGTTTTCCGGGCCGAACGCTTAAGTAGGAGCGAATATTTACACCTTATAGTCGCAGTTTCAGACGGTTGTCTGAGATTTGCAACTGACACGCGCTTTTCCCGGTCAGTTTGTTAACGCAGGTGCGTAATCGCACTGATGGCTGTTACGACATGAGGGAAGCTGACGTAGGGTGTTAGAGAAGGGGAGAGACGGGCGCTGTTTCGTGGTTTCGAAACAGTGGGATTCTTTGTCCGTTTTCATAGATATTAAACCTAGTTTGAAACTTTATTTTCATTCTTGTCTCAATAATTCGCAGTAGACAGGTGGTTCGCGAAGAGTAGAGCTGTATAAGCGAAGTTTCTTAGTTTGTTGCGACAATTTGTCGAACTTCTAGACTTCCATAAATATAAGCGTGTAATTCTTAATTGTGCGATATCCTGTAGTGCTGTGTTTGAGGTAAATATTATATAGTAGTTCTCTAGAATTTTGTGAAGTGATTAAGTGTTAAATCGCCGATTTCATTTTAAACTAGTTCTTTTGAACAGAGTGCTTAATCTATATAGTCTGTATTATTTTCTAGTGACGCGTTTCAGTGGAAAGCAGAATAAATTATATTTCTAGCATTAAACCATAATGTAGCTAAAATGAAGTTAATTTACTGCTAAATAATCAGTCGAGATCATATTTTTCTAAAACTAACTTATAATGCTAGATGCGACATCAGTGAATATTGACGGAATGCGCAAATATTCCTAATTCCTGATGATTGATTTTATATAACTTATTTTACGGGAAGTTTTAAAGATAAGTCAAGCTGTAGGCTTGCTATTAAAATGTAAGTTATATTGAGTACATATATGTAAATTATTTGATATGTGTTCTTTCTTTTATATAGTGAAACTGTGGTACCCAACTTGCCAGCGTTTAGTAAAGAGACATATTTGTGTGAAGCATAGACAGTTCCTATCTTTAACAACGTGGGGTTTTTTTTGTTTCAAGTAACACTGAATCTGACAGTGCATATGCCATCAGAGAGAGACAGTAATAGCAATCCCACTAACGGTTTCTAAAGACTAGAAATATATATTGGGCTTTTGAGCCAGTTCATATTGCTCCGCAAATTTAAATGTACATGCTGCCTGGCGGCGAAAATATTACAAGACAAACATTAACATTCCGACAGAGATTGTGACTAGTATTGCGGTGATCAAATATAGTACCTGCCTGAAAGAAGACACCGATCTGACATTCCTTAAATCCTAGAATCCAAAGCTAATGACATTGTGCTCTGCTAACTTTCGTGCCTGGACAAATTTTATGTGACTTAATCAGACATTCGAGAAAAATTAGAACACCCAAGGAATCGGTTCCCTGAGACAGAGAGTTCAGTACGTCTTTTGGAACTGGGGGTTTCTTGGTCGCTGATTGCATTTTTCGGGTCTGTGCGAAGGTCCTAGAATTATTATGTTCCCAGAGGCAACGAGCAAAGTTGTGAGTATATATGTGAGAGAAAGGCCATGGCTGGATGAATGAGAGTACACAGGTCTGAGTGTTATTTTACCGGTGTATTATTGTCACCCATTTGCTATCTTAAATGTTTAAATCTGCAGAATTTGTTACAAATGCTAGAGTTTCTTTTTTCTTAGGCTAAATCAGATTATCCAACTCTGTTCATACATTTACGAGAAAGAAAGAAACCTCTTAGACTCAACCCTATGTATCTATAACTCTTTGAGCCATCATCTGTTCTCTTAACGGGGCTGTGGGCTAAACCTAGAGTAAGATTCTAACGGGCTATCATCCTTGTAGCATTTTCCTTGAATTCTATGACTATTTGTATATGTTTTTCCTTTATGTATTTTTTGGTGTTGTGAGAAATTTTGATATGATAATTAAAATATCTCTCTTGAACAAAAAAAATCAGTGCGTTGGTCAGCTCGATCCCAATTATCTGTATAAGCATTGTTATAGATTTTCCAAGTCTGTGTGTTTAACTGTCGTCACGTGTATGTGCGTGCCCGTGAGTAGATAGAAATATATGTAATATATATGTGGAATAGACTGTCGGACTCTGTAAAAGTCGTCGTAGAGGATAGGTGAGAGAGAGAGAGAAGAATTCTTTTTCGCTTTCAGCGACAGCCTCTATACCACTGTCTATCATCTCACCTGTGTGGAAATTCTATTGTTTTACTAATTCACACTGGGACTCTCAATCATTTCAAGCTATTCAGAAGGGACCCACCCAAGTCTTAATTCTCCTATCCAAAATCTACGACAAATGGTCGCTCGTTACCGGGAATTGAACCCAAAATCCTAAGGCGATACGACAAATGTGGTCTCGCCCGACGGATTTTTGAACTTAGAATAGGAAGACGAGTACGACAAATGTGGACTCGTCTATCTGGATTTTGAACTTAAGATTCTTTATTCTGATATAGAGTAAGAGTGTGATGTCTTGTGAGTTTTGTATCTTTTAAAAATAATTTATCCCCTAGACTAACGATCTGTTTTCGGGCGTGCTGACCACACAAACTGATAAGTTTTATCCACAGCATTTGAATAATATACATTTGAGTTACAGGTGGATTTCGTCGGAATATGTTATTGTTGATTTGTAATACTAAACGCTGGTAAAGTTTTGTGAGTGTATAACATTCACAAGGGTTCTGAAACAGGAAGGTGTTTGAACTAAGCTAAGGAGTGCGTTTCGGACTATTTGTCCAGATTAATTGCCTCCCTTACCCTAACTGTCTTCAGGGGTGAAACTTATAGTGGATTAAAATTAAGGGATTTTTTATTTCCTTAAAATAAATTTTGCAATAATAATTTTGTTTTCCACGGTAGCAACTTATTTTTCAGAAGTAATCTTAACTACCATTTAGTTGGCGTAGTCGTGTTTTGTATTATGTGCTTTATTGCCGATTAATAGCAGCGATAGTTAGATTTTTATTTTTGGAGGAGGTATCCCAGGGTTAAATATATCATCTTTTGATTTTTGGTATTTTTTTTCTCGCTAGTGGTAGGAACCAGTGTATCCCTTATCCTTATCTTTTTCTTGTCTAAGTCTCAGCCACTGACTTATTATGGCAGAAAGGGCGAAACTGAGACAAATGCTCAGACATGAAGCAATGGAAGAGGGACTGGACGGCGACGAAGCGAAAGCTTTCGTCAGGGACAAACTGGAGAGATATGATGCGGAGCAGAAGGAAAAAGCAGCGGAGAGGAAAGAAGCGGAAGACCATCTATTACAACAGAAGAAGATTGAGGAAGAAATGGAAATTCGCAGGGCGAACGAAAGAGAGAAAGAGAGACAGCATGAGGAAAGAGAGAAGGAGAGACAGCTGGAGGAAAAAGAGAAACAGAGACAACACGAGCTGGCTCTTAAAACTCTAGAATTCCAAAGTCGTGCTGCTGCCTCTACCTCCAGTAATGGAGAGTCTTCTCCTCATTCTTCCTTAACTGATCCTTCTAATACTCAATCTACTCATCTCACTGCTATGTCTTTTCCGCTAGAGTCTTTCCCGTGTCCTAATGAGAAGATTGACACATGGTTAGAAAAATTTGAGAAAATTGCAACTCTGTACGGTTTGGAGAGGTCGCGTTGGAATGTGAAGCTTTCTCAGGCTTTGAAAAGTAGTGCGTATGATGTTTACGCCAAACTGGAAAGCAGCCAACAAGACAACTATGATCTGTTGAAGAAAGCGTTACTGGAGCGCTTTGAAATAAACGCTCGAAAATTTTTGCAACTGTTTCGCAACAGCCGGAAAGAGAATTCTGAAACTTTTCAGCACTTCTCATCTCGTTTGAAGGGTTATCTGACAAAGTGCCTAGAGCTCTCGCAGCTCCCCTCTACCTATGAAGGTCTGGAGGAATTTGTTTTAACAGAACAAAAAAAGAACACACTGTCTGCTGATACTCGGAGATTTCTAGCTGAGCAAGGGGCAGAAAAACTTGAAGACATTTTGGAAAAGTCTGAGCGTTATCACAATGCGCTGGCTGAACTACCGGCCACTAAGCGGAAACCGACAGAGGAGCATTTTCGAAAACATAACCTAGAGCAATCTTCTCCGGCTTCTAACCAAAATAACCACAGAGAAACTGGACCTCAAAACCCCCCTCCTGAAAAATCCAAGTTCTACAAAAACAAGTACCCCAACCACCCCAAACAGGCTGATCAACCCGACCGCCCTTCATGGCAGCGTGGCCAGAAAGGTCAAGGTGGCAAAGGGAGAACCCCTGAGCACGGGACATATGATCAGACCGAGCATACCGAGCCGAAACGCATCGGATGCTTATTAACAGTCTCGCAAGGTGGAATTATTGACAGTGTTTCCCAACCTGTTGGGGATAGACCCTCAACGCGAGGTACTGTTACTTTGAACGGTTCTCAAACTTTTTGCTTATTTGACACGGGGCTTTCTTATGATTGCATTGTTGCCAGAAACCTGGTCAAACCCGGTCAAGAGACAGCAGAGACCGTCCAATTTTGTGGAGTTCGAAAGAGTGATGCACCTACAGCGCTTCCCATCGCATTGGTGGAGATACACTCTGACTTTGTCAGAGGCGTGATCAAAGCGGCTGTTATGGATGATCCCATCTACCCAGTCATACTTGGCGGGAGATACGTGTGTATTGGTAAACCGGAAGAGCCGATTGTGGCAGCAGTAACTACAAGATGGCAAACCAAAAAGGAACGGGTGCCTGCGCCTAATTTGTTACCCATGGAACTTAAAGAAGCGCAATAAAAGGACCCTACTTTGGCACCCTGCTTTAGGAAACTGCCCATGGCTAAGGAACCCAAACAGCACGGGGACATTTTTTCTGAGGATGGCGTACTTTATCGGAGAACGGGCAAGCCTGACCAAGGGTACAACCAGCTCCTAGTACCGAAACAGTACAGAAGCCAAATCCTAGAAATGGGGCACTCTCTTCCCTTCAGCGGACATATGGGACAGAACGCCACAAACCAACGTATAACCACTCATTATTGGTGGCCAGGAGTAAATACTGATATTATCAGATATGTCAAATCCTGTGCCCAGTGCCAACGTGTACCACCCAAGCAACGGACACCCCCAGTCTACATGGGTGAAATGCCAATAGTGGGAACACCATTCGAACGGGTTGTGATCGACATTTTAGGGCCTTTCGAAAGGACTAAAAGAAGGAACAGGTTTATCCTGACCTTAGTCGATACATGCACTTTATGGGCAGAAGCTATCCCACTAACATGCGCAGATGCCAAGCATGTCGCAGAAGCCCTCGTGCAGATTTTCACTCGGTTGGGATTCCCTCAACAAGTGTTGACGGATAACGGATCCCCATACCGAAACCTGTTGATGGATGAGATCGTTAAGATCTTGAGGACCCAGCACATCCACACTAAGCCATATACTCCGGCCGGAAATAGGCTCGTGGAACGTGCTAATGGAAACCTCAACATGATGCTAAGTAAACTGGCACAAGTGAAACCTGAAGATTGCGATCTTTGTATTCCTGGAGCTTTATTTGGCTACAGAGAATCTCCTCATACTTCCACAGGATTTCCGCCAGCTACACTCTTATTCGGCAGACCAATTAAGGGCCCGCTTGAAGCCTTACTTCAGTCTCTGACAGACGAGAAGGCTGATGAGACAGTTGTCTCAGCCAGTAAATACGTATCGGTTTTAAAGGAAAGGTGGAAACTAGGATGGGACCTAGCAACGACTAACTTTAAGCGAGCACGCACAAAGCACGCTAACCGATACAGGAAAGTCGCGAAAGAGAGGGAACTGGAAGCAGGAGAGAAAGTTTTGGTGTTACTCCCTACTGAGAACAACCAACTGAGGATCGGATGGCAAGGGCCGTTTACCGTCCTGAAAAAGATTTCTAAGGCTAACTACCAGATATCTATTGAAGGAAAGGAGAATGTTTTCCATTTAAATCTCTCAAAGAGATACTTGGAAAAACCAGTGCCAACCTAAGACCATCTCCTGACGATCGCCAAAACTGACGAAGATGACGATAGTGGCAGGGATATTCCACCGCTATCACAGGAAATCTTTCAAAAATGTCAGAAGCGGCGACGCTCTTTCAAGCGCGCATGGGAAACATTCCAGAGGAAGAAAACTTTGGGGAGGAGACTTGAGTAGGAATTGGACAGAGATGGAGGGGGAAGATGAGAGGGAAGAAGACAGACACCCCGAAGCTACGGTTATAGGAAATTTAATTCCATAACGTAGACATGGAGTGCTTCCATATCTTAATGGGGGACGTCCTGTCACGTGGGTTTTGATCATTAAATTGCCTACATCTTCTTCCTATTCTCTCACCCGCATCCTTTTATTTTATTATCTTTCCGTACTTGTTTTTCCTGTATTTTTTCGCATCACTCGTTGCGAAAAATATATTTCTTTCCCATCATCGTTTTTCTTTCTCATACTGACTAGTAACCTTATTGCATCAGATGTCAGTCGCGCAGGTAAGACGTGAATGTGCGAAAAATTCGTTTCGCTGGACATAGAGCAGACGTTTTGTCTAAATTTGCACCTGTCACGCGCGGGTTTTCCGGGCCGAACGCTTAAGTAGGAGCGAATATTTACACCTTATATCGCAGTTTCAGACGGTTGTCTGAGATTTGCAACTGACACGCGCTTTTCCCGGTCAGTTTGTTAACGCAGGTGCGTAATCGCACTGATGGCTGTTACGACATGAGGGAAGCTGACGTAGGGTGTTAGAGACGGGCGCTGTTTCGTGGTTTCGAAACAGTGGGATTCTTTGTCCGTTTTCATAGATATTAAACCTAGTTTGAAACTTTATTTTCATTCTTGTCTCAATAATTCGCAGTAGACAGGTGGTTCGCGAAGAGTAGAGCTGTATAAGCGAAGTTTCTTAGTTTGTTGCGACAATTTGTCGAACTTCTAGACTTCCATAAATATAAGCGTGTAATTTTTAATTGTGCGATATCCTGCATTGCTGTGTTTGAGGTAAATATTATATAGTAGTTCTCTAGAATTTTGTGAAGTGATTAAGTGTTAAATCGCCGATTTCATTTTAAACTAGTTCTTTTGAACAGAGTGCTTAATCTATATAGTCTGTATTATTTTCTAGTGACGCGTTTCAGTGGAAAGCAGAATAAATTATATTTCTAGCATTAAACCATAATGTAGCTAAAATGAAGTTAAATTACTGCTAAATAATCAGTCGAGATCATATTTTTCTAAAACTAACTTATAATGCTAGATGCGACATCAGTGAATATTGACGGAATGCGCAAACATTCCTAATTCCTGATGATTGATTTTATATAACTTATTTTACGGGAAGTTTTAAAGATAAGTCAAGCTGTAGGCTTGCTATTAAAATGTAAGTTATATTGAGTACATATATGTAAATTATTTGATATGTGTTCTTTCTTTTATATAGTGAAACTGTGGTACCCAACTTGCCAGCGTTTAGTAAAGAGACATATTTGTGTGAAGCATAGACAGTTCCTATCTTTAACCACGTGGGTTTTTTTTTGTTTCAAGTAACACTGAATCTGACAGTGCATATGCCATCAGAGAGAGACAGTAATAGCAATCCCACTAACGGTTTCTAAAGACTAGAAATATATATTGGGCTTTTGAGCCAGTTCATATTGCTCCACAAATTTAAATGTACATGCTGCCTGGCGGCGAAAATATTACAAGACAAACATTAACATTCCGACAGAGATTGTGACTAGTATTGCGGTGACCAAATATAGTACCTGCCTGAAAGAAGACACCGATCTGACATTCCTTAAATCCTAGAATCCAAAGCTAATGACATTGTGCTCTGCTAACTTTCGTGCCTGGACAAATTTTATGTGACTTAATCAGACATTCGAGAAAAATTAGAACACCCAAGGAATCGGTTCCCTGAGACAGAGAGTTCAGTACGTCTTTTGGAACTGGGGGTTTCTTGGTCGCTGACTGCATTTTTCGGGTCTGTGCGAAGGTCCTAGAATTATTATGTTCCCAGAGGCAACGAGCAAAGTTGTGAGTATATATGTGAGAGAAAGGCCATGGCTGGATGAATGAGAGTACACAGGTCTGAGTGTTATTTTACCGGTGTATTATTGTCACCCATTTGCTGTCTTAAATGTTTAAATCTGCAGAATTTGTTACAAATGCTAGAGTTTCTTTTTTCTTAGGCTAAATCAGATTATCCAACTCTGTTCCTACATTTACGAGAAAGAAAGAAACCTCTTAGACTCAACCCTATGTATCTATAACTCTTTGAGCCATCATCTGTTCTCTTAACGGGGCTGTGGGCTAAACCTAGAGTAAGATTCTAACGGGCTATCATCCTTGTAGCATTTTCCTTGAATTCTATGACTATTTGTATATGTTTTTCCTTTATGTATTTTTTGTGTTGTGAGAAATTTTGATATGATAATTAAAATATCTCTCTTGAACAAAAAAAAATCAGTGCGTTGGTCAGCTCGATCCCAATTATCTGTATAAGCATTGTTATAGATTTTCCAAGTCTGTGTGTTTAACTGTCGTCACGTGTATGTGCGTGCCCGTGAGTAGATAGAAATATATGTAATATATATGTGGAATAGACTGTCGGACTCTGTAAAAGTCGTCGTAGAGGATAGGTGAGAGAGAGAGAAGAATTCTTTTTCGCTTTCAGCGACAGCCTCTATACCACTGTCTATCATCTCACCTGTGTGGAAATTCTATTGTTTTACTAATTCACACTGGGACTCTCACTCATTTCAAGCTATTCAGAAGGGACCCACCCAAGTCTTAATTCTCCTATCCAAAATCTACGACAATAAGTTTTTTCTAGGTGGTTTCACTGTCCTGGAAATTTATAAGTTAATATATGTTTCCCCCCGGAGTGGTCTAGCCTACAGTGGCTATGACGATCTCTGTCGTAGTGAATGTGAAAATACAGCGGAATGTTACTCCCAGGCTGTTCTCGGAAGGAAATAGCCGGGTATGACCCCTGAATGCTCTCTGTAGAATTTGGTGGTAGGAAAACTTTACTGTCATATGGGTTTGTTTAAAGAAAATTAGTGCTGCAAGTTCTGCCTCATCAGGCCAGGAAAATTTATATGTATAATATGAAAAAAATCTTCTGGAATTGTCCCGTTCCAGTTTAACATTTAACACAAATTTTACGTAGCAGTGTTCTGGTTTTTAAACCGCTCTCTTGGATGGAGAAGGCTGACCGCGAAGGGGTCTTCAACATCAGATTTTTTGCCGACAATGTGTGTATGTTAGGAACATATAATTGGGATGCAGTAAGACATCTGACCATGCATCTCTCTAAGAACCGTTAGATCGCAAAGGTATGATCACCTATATAAAAGAGAATATAGATAACAGGTAATCCTACTATAATTATATTCTAACACCCGCGTTTAGGTAAGACCTGTAAAATCACTCCGGTATTTAATTATTTATATTTAAAAGAACTTCACGAGTGTCCAGCTAATATATCGCTTTTAACACTAGCTATGAACAGTTAATTACTTAAGCTTTACACAAGATGAAATAGAAATAAATTGTTATTAAACAATTTCGATCGCCTAGCGTCTTATAATTATTTTACGCATCTATTACTCGGGAAATAACGGGTAGTTACATTTTCGATTTACATCTGGAGAACTTTGCTATAGGTTTATTTAATAGGTTTAGATTAACACAAAAATCAAGTGAAATACAATGAACTTAACACGTTAAAACTCTTAAATGCTAACAATATTTTACCGCAAATCAAGAAACTCAAGAATATTTCTCCACGTTATTTGTATAGGGAATCCAATAAAATAAGACTCCAAATGAGCGCTAGACTATTCCAGAACTCTTGATAGCAACTGACAACTTGAATTTTAGGATGTTTCATTATGTATTAAATTTGTGGAAATCGTCAGTTCCATGTCAGATTTCTCGTCTCTCCTGATTCTCGGGAACTTTTAGCGTTTGGGCCGCGAATCTCTTTTTCACAACTTTTTACCGCCGGACTCCTCCGTTCCTCTTCGTCCTGCCGAGATTTCTAACCCGCCTAGACTGTTCCCGTTCACTTGTTCACCAGAGGTGTTAAAAACTCTGTTCACTCTTAGTGACTACAAAAGACGTTGATAACTGCCCGCCTGCCGCCTCTGGCACCCCTTCGTGAAGGGATGACAGTAAGAGATCCAAAGATAGCTTTGTTTTAATAGCTCGAGAGAGAAGACAGTAGGCGTGGCTAAACTAAAATAAGACAAAGGGCGAATGTCGTGGCTGCTAGCATGATAACGTATTGCATACTAATTAGCACGCGTGGGAATTCCACGTGGGACCCACGTTGGCGATTTCATTTCACCAAACTTGAGGGCTCCGGGTGAGATTCAAGGGTAGCTTCTATTTTCATCTTTCACAATCATTGAGAGATTAAAAGAGTCCATAGACAAGTAACTGAGAAATGAACAAGCAGGTTTCCACAAAACAGATCCTGTACGGACTAGATAGCCACATTGAGAATAATAGTTGAACAAAGTCTGGAATGGAATTCACCGAAATACATTAGATTTGTGGACTATGAAAAGGTATTTGACAGTGTAGACAGAGAATCACTTTGGAAATTGATGAGCCATTATGAAGTTCCCAGGAAAATCATTAACTTAATAAAGTAGACCTATGAAGACATGACATGCAGAGTTCTTCATGAAGGACAACTTATGGAACCGTTTAGGATTAGAACGGGAGTGAGACAGGGATGCCTCTTGTCTACATTTCATTTCTTACTAGTAATAGATTGGGTTATGAAAACATCGACATCACACAACAGAAATGGAATCCAGTGGAATCTGACTAAACAGCTTGATGATCTAGATTTTGCAGATGACTTGCCTCTTCCTGTCCCACAACCATAATCAGATGCAAGACAAAATGAAAATTCTCTATGAGAGGTCACAACAAGTGGGCCTAAAAATACACAAGGAAAAGACAAAAATTATAAGAATAAATGCAAGCAATGATAATAAGGTTGAACTTGAAGAAACGTTACTAAAAGATGTAGAATCGTACAAATATCTTAGCAGAAACATAGACAAAGTTGGAGGGACAGACAGTGATATCATAATAAGAATACAAAAAGCAAGAGGAGCTTTCATTGCATTGGGAAACATATGAAGAACAAGAGAAATCAAGTCGAACAAGAATATAGGAATCTTCAACTCAAATGTCAAGTCAGTCCTATTGTATTGTAGTGAAATCTGAATCCTATCTTGGCCCTCATTCAAAACATTGCACCATACAGAAATACCGAGAAGTCAAACAACCAATCAAAACGGTAGCTCTGGTACAAGCAATGCTAATATTTTGTAAGGCCTTTTAGTAAGAATACGAGAAAGTGTAGATGTTGACAATTTTTCGAAAGGCAATGTGCAGATATGAACGGAATATATCAATGATGAGGAACATAATTCGATAATAGGGATCGTTAGCTATTGGCAGATATCTATAATTTCACTGGAAGTGGTGTAGAACCGAAGAAAATGTGTATTTAAGGCATCGAAGCATGAACCATGTTGTGCTTTGCCATGTTTAGGCTGCTCCAGTGAAAAGTCGGATTAATCTAGATATAAGAGAGATACTCCGATACATAGAGCTTAGCACTAAGAATAATATAAGCTTTAAATGAAGGAAATCCATTCAGAGATAAAGAAACTGGAACGATTTCAGGTTGTTCATACTAGCACAGAACGCCTAAGAATTTCACTTTTTTTAGTCTACAAAATACTTTAGCCATGATGCTTTCTCGTACGAGAAACCTTGACCTATAAAAGGCGGAAGGTACCAATAGTAAAACACTTGCCACACAATTGACAACTTCAGATACGAGCGAAATCTTCTACTACCAGACTCCATTGCCATCTGCAGGGTAACTCAGTCTGTAGAGCCATTAAAAGCCGGTCTGCATGTATTTGAGGGTAAGAAAGAATGTAATTACATATGTATATATAATTACATTATTAATATGTGCCTTATAGAAGTGGATAAGTGTGTGTGAAATTACTGTGTAATTCTTGGAAGGAATTCGAACATGTGTTAGCTCAATTTAATTATGAAATGAAAGCAGATGGACGTGTAGATTGTGATGTTAGTTGTAGGAAAGTATTTTGAACATGTTAAGCTTGCTGGAATGGACCACCCTATTGGAAAGATGGAAAGAATGAAAAAAATTATTTTACTGTACAAATTGAATTATAGCATAACTCTTTCCACAAGGCCATCTGATTGTAAGGAAGCAAATCATGGACAAACTGTAACAAGAGAGTTACTGGAATATTGTGCTATTAATTAAATGAATTATGATATTTTTGACTTGCTGTGATTCTCATGAGTAACCATATCGTGTCTGATCTGTCTCATCTTACCTCCTGACAGGATAGAGAGTCAGTGAACGATACTACGTAGGTTTTATGTATATTATATTTCAGGTTATATCCTGCCTTGATAAGTTTACTCAATTCTACGTGCCTAAGTCAGCTGGAGGAAGCTCTTGTTGTTCTGAGCCCTTGTGAAATTCCAGAGGGTCTGCAACAGTACCATCTTTAAGATTGGAAGAACCGCAGTTATGGTATTCTTTCCAGTTCCATTGCTGGGCCAGGCCTAGAAGAACTTTTCGAAGATAAGTAGCCTTGTTTGGGGCTACTTGACTTTGCAACAAAACCATACCGCACAAAAGAAATTAAAAACTTAAGATTATAAGAATCTAAAGACTATGGAACATATAACCTACGAGTTTATTCTTTACAAGTGAACAATGAAATGATGAAACAAGTATGTGGCGTTAACGAACATAGCAAATGCCAATATAACTTGTGATATAATACTATTAACATTTGTTCAAGTTTAGCACAGAAGAAAGACAGTTTTTATCAAAGATCAAGAAAACAGATGAGGATGAAAATTAACTTTAAATGTAATATAAATACTTGACAGTGAAACCATATATACATATACTGCTGGACAAAAGTTAAGGGCCGCCATTCAGTTTAGACAAGGTTTATATAATTCTTCGTGAGCAGGGTCGATTTTCCAAATGTCCGGTAGCTTGAAATCTCTCAAGAAGTCTCTGAATGGTAGAGTGGGACACTGCTAAACGTCTTGCAACATGACGAACAGATTGACCATCCTGAATCCATGCCATGGCTCGACCACGGTCTACAGTGCTGAGAATTCCCCTTGGTGGCATGGCTAATGCAGTCATCATTTCGACCACTTGTCATACTGATTTATTGCATACCAACGGTGAACACTCTTTACCGATGATCATTTTCCACGTGCATTCAAATTCAACTCACTTTTTCACCTTTTGAACTAGTGGGGCGTGTTGCAAAAACCACGAGTTTTTGCAGCAACAATGGCAATTTTCACGTGCGGGTTAAAGCGACCCAGTTTTTGGACATTTAAAAAAAAATTAACCTGGTGCACACAGAAATGTATACACATTTCTCTGAGCTCAGTTTTAATGACATTTTCACTTGTCTTTACAGTTTGCCAATCAATTATATAAACCTTGTGTAAACTGAATGGCGGCCCTTAACTTTTGTCCAGTAGTATATTTTGAATCAATTTGATTTTATTTGAAAATTATCTTACTTACTACTTACTTAGTCGTTCCCCTTCTACCGTGAGGTGTAGAGGTTTGGAAGAGAGAGCGCCAGACTATTCTATCAGCTGTTTTCTTCCTGGCCTGGTTGCATTCTAGTCCTCGGTCCTTCAAAGATTGTCTAATGTTGTCCTCCCAGCGGACTCTGGGTCGTCCTGGAGGTCTGGATCCCTGGCTCTTTGTTTCCCATGCTTGTCGTGGCAGCCGATCTTCTCCCATTCTGCAGACATGGCCTGAAAAAGTCTCCCAGCTGCTGCTTTTCGAGTGGCCAACTCTTCTTTGATGCCCCCCTTTCGGTCTGTAATAGCTCCGAGATATTTAAAGTGGTCGACCTGCTCCAGGACCTATTCTCCCAACTTAATCTGATGTTTTCTTTCTTCTCGTGATATCACCATGGATTTTGTTTTAGAGCTGCTTATGACCATTCCTCTCTTCTCCAGCTCTTCCTTCCAGACTTGCAGGTTGGATTAGAGATGTGTCTCTGATTTAGCAATCAGGACAACATCATCAGCAAATGCTAGCTCTGAAATACAGACCTGTCTCATCTTCCAGTACCCCACTGAATACTTTCTTGTTATCTCCTTACATGCCTTGATGACATCGTTGAAAATTATCTAACAGAACAAAGAAATATCCTGTACATAAATAAATTATGCCATCAATGGTACATATACCTTGTAGCGGTATGGCAGCTTGTGTACCCTGACAATCCCCAGAGCTCTGCCAGTGGGAGATTTACTCCTGGTAGGTTCAACCAAGCTGGACTGGTCTGCGTGGGTAGGGGTTAGACAAAAGCTGGTACTCTGGTCCTCCAGGTTGGGGGTTTTAGCACAGGGCCGACACCCCTGTCTATGTAAAAAAATCGCACGTTACGGAAACAACAATAAATGGAAAAACTTTGTTGCGGGACGGACATCCGGAGTCTCAGGCTCGTATGACTGACAGTGGTGAAAGCCGAAAGGAAGCCACTGGCATGAAAACGGATGCCCCGACCGCAAAACACGAAACCAGAATTTGTTTTTGGAACGTCAGAACTATGAATGAGGCAGGAAAGCTGAGACAAATCACAGCAGAGATGAGGAACTACGAGATACATATCCTGGGAATAAGCGAGAGCAGATGGACAGGTAGGGGGAGAATACAAACAGCTACAGGGGAAACAGTACTTTATTCTTGCAGAGAGGATGGTCAGCACAACGAAGGTGTAGCCATTATCCTGAAGAAAGGAATGGAAAGGTCTTTACTGGAATGGAAACCCATCAACAACATACTGATAAGAGCAAGACTAAGATGGAGGTTCACCAACACCACAATTATACAATGCTATGCACCAACAAACGACAGCGATGAAGAGATCAAGGACGAGTTCTATCAACAGGTACAAAAAGAAATGGAACCTACACCCAGGTACGATCTCATTATAGTAATCTTCTTCTTCTTCTTCTTCCGTCCTTAGCCAACGACCGACCAAGCAGTCTGTGGCCATTACGCCTAGCTGGCGTCTTAGGGCAACAAGAAATTATCCGCTGTTCCGTTACGCCTAAAGGCGTTTATTGGTACAACAGAACATTAATTGTTGTTTCCGTAATCAATGTGACTAGCAAGCGGGTGATCAGCCCGCTGTGTATTATAGTAATGGGAGACCTAATTGCGAAAGTGGGAGCACACAATAATTATAACGAAAGAGTAATGGGGAAATGCGGCAGTGGAACAGCAAATGAGAATGGGGACAAATTAATAAGCTTCTGCAGTATTAACAACCTGGTCATTGGAGGAACACTTTGTCCACACAAGGAAGTGCACAAGTTAACATGGGAATCACCAAACGGATGAGACAGAAACCAGATAGATCACATAATGATCAAGGGCAGATGGAGACATGCACTACAAGACGTGAAAGTAAGAAGAGGCGCAGATGTGGGAAGTGATCATCACCTAGTAGTAGCAAGACTGAAAGTGAAACTCAGAGCTGCTGGACCAGTTGCAGTCAAACAGAAAAGATACAACATCACGAAACTGAAGGATCCCCTCACCAGAAAAGCTTTCGTGGTCGACGTAAAGAGAAGATATGAGATTATCAAAAGCCAGGAAAGAACAGAGACCGATGATGTTGACCAGAGATTCAACACCATCTCAATAATATACAAGGAAAGCAGCAAGTCATGCTTGGGATTCCAGGAAAGAAAGAGCCAAGACCGGATAACACCAGATACGCTAAACACCATAGCGAAGAGAAAGGAAATGAAAAGAAAGAAAACAGAAGCTAAGTCTCCCAGATTAAAGGCAATATATAGTGAACAGCACAGTCAGCTGGACAAGGAAGTTAAACGTCAAACCCGTGCTAACAAAAGGACATTTCTGGATGACCTTGCAAGACAGGCAGAAGAGGCAGCACTGACAAATGAACAAAGCACATTATACAAAATAACTAAAATCATCAGTGAAAAACAAGGTGCAAACAATATTACATTAGTACGAGATAAGCAAGGAAATCTCATCATAACAGTAGAGGGAAAGGAAACAAGATGGGCAGAGCATTTCAGAGAAACTCTGAATAAGGAACCACCAGAGACACAATTGAATGTTCCTGAGGCTGAAAGAGATCTAGGTGTTAATACAGACATCCCACGAAAAGAAAAAATCATCACAGCAATCAAAGGGTTAAAGAATGAAAAAGCTCCTGGTCATGATAACTTAAATGCAGAGCTATTTAAGACAGACCCAGAGCTAGCAGCAGAACTATTAGAACCACTATTTGCACAAGTCTGGAAAACAGGGACAACACCAACAGAGTGGAGAAAAGGAATAATTGTCAAATTTCCCAAGAAGGGAGATCTTGCAGACTGCAATAATTAGAGAGGAATAACTCTTCTCTCAGTTCCCAGCAAAATACTAGGCAGGATAATTATACAGAGAATCTCAAAAGCAGTAGACCACAAACTGAGGAAAGAACAAGCAGGATTTAGAAAGAACAGAAGATGTGTAGATCATATATTTACCCTCAGGAACATTATAGAGCAGTGCTCAGAATGGCAAAGACAGTTGTACATTAATTTCGTTGATTTTGAAAAGGCTTTTGACAGTATACATAGGGACAGTTTATGGAAAATACTGAGGGCTTATGGAATTCCAAGCTGCATAGTATCAATCATTAAAAAGCCTTTACGCCAACTTTACGTGCAGCATTGGGCAGAGCAACCTAACCTTTGAAGTGAAGACAGGAGTACGACAGGGATGCCCCTTATCAACAACTCTATTTTTAACAGTCATAGACTGGGTGATGCGACAGACAATAGAGGGCAATCCAAGAGGAATAAGATGGACTACATTTTCTACATTGGAAGATCTGGAATATGCAGATGACATTGCACTGCTAGCACATTCACATCAACACATCCAGCAAAAAACGGATAAACTTAATAAGTATAGCCAGCAGGTGGGCTTGAACATCAACCTAAAGAAGACAGAGGTCATGACGCTCAATGTGAGCAACCCTGAGCCCAAATCAGTAAGGAATCAGCAACTGGAACAGACAGATGCCTTCACATACCTAGGATGCATAGTAACACCAGACGGCGGAGCAAGCAAAGACATCAACAACAGAATGAACAAAGCAAGAACAGCCTTTTTCAGTCTAAACAACATCTGGAAGTCCTCTCAGTACAGCAGAAGCACAAAATTAGGATTATATCAGAGCTGTGTGCTTTCTGTGCTTCTCTATGGCGCGGAGAGCTGGAGAGTTACAGAGAAGGAAATGTCGAAATTGTCCTCTTTTCACACAACATGCCTAAGAAAAATTCTCCGAATCTTTTGGCCGAATATCATCACCAACCAAGATCTGCTTACTCGGAGCAAGCAAGAGGACATGCACACCATCATAGCTGGCAGACGCTGGAGCTGGGTTGGCCATGTCCTCAGAAGAGACCCCGATGGCATCACAAGAACAGCTATGCTATGGACAACTGAAGGAAAACGAAAGAGAGGCCGACCAAAAACAACTTGGCAGAGGACTGTGGAGGCTGAGATGCAAAGAATGAACCAGAGTTGGGGCACTGTACAAACGATGGCCGCCGACCGAGCAAAGTGGAATCAATTTGTTGTTGCTCTACAAGACGCCACCAGGCGTAATAGCCACTGACTGCTTTGACGGTCGGAGGCTAAGGATCAAAGAAAGAAAGAAAGAAATTATAAATTGTACCAACAGTCTTTATTGAATTATTTAAGTTTGGTTCTTAATTCTTGTTGGTTAGTTAATTACCCCTAGCAGAGTCATTGTCTAAGGTTAGTCTGGAGAGGGGCATCATAGGAACCTAATATACATTAAAATCTCATTTAAGAACCTATGCAGCTTGACTATACTTTTGATGTCGATACACCATTACTCTTCTCAGAGAATGGGGTATTTCTTGTAAGACCAGACTCTTATCTGGCACTATCCTGGTATCATTTGAAGTATCTAATTGTCCAGGACATTATCATCATCATTATATCTTTCCTCTCACTACATGTATGACTCTGAGACATGGAGAGCAAGAAAAACAACAACCAAAGAGCTACAGACTTTTATAAACGAGTGCTTGCGTAGAATAGAAGGACTGAAATGGTATGACAAAGTTACAAATGTGGAACTGATGACAAGAACCAGCCAATAGCCAGTGGAACAAGAGTTGAGAAAAAGACGCTGGCGATGGATAGGACATACATTGAGGAAACCTGTTGATAGCAATACAAGGCAGTTCTTGTTCCGGAATCCACAGGGAAAGAGAGGCAGAGGTAGACCAAAAAACACATGGAGAAGAGAACTGGATACAGAGTTGAAAATGATGAGGAAAACATGGAAAGAACTTGAGCGGATGGCACGTGACAGAAAGACTTTCCATGTGTTTGTTGAAGGCCTATTCTCCTTGTGGTGCTAAAGGGTAGGCCTATTGATATATAAGTAGTATACAATGCGCAACTTAGGTCGCATTCAGGCGGCGGCGTGTGACTTTTATATAGCAAAATACTCCGATCGATTTCAGGCGGTGGCGTTTCAGGCGGAGGCACATGACTTTTATATAGCGATATATTTTAGCGGCGGGGCTTCCTCTGACGATCAGACGTATGACTTTTTATATAAGAAAATACTCATTGCGCAGGTGGAGCAGCAAGCGGGATGACTTTTTATATAAGAAAATACTCATTGCGCAGGTGGAGCAGCAAGCGGGATGACTTTTTATATAAGAAAATACTCATTGCGCAGGTGGAGCATCAGGCGGGGTGACTTTTTATATAAGGAAATGTGCAGGTGGAGCAGCAGGTGGGGTGACTTTTTATATAAGGAAATACTCATTGCGCAGGTGGAGCAGCAGGTGTTGGTGCATGACTTTTTATATAAGGAAATACTCAGCGGGCAGGTGGAGCATCAGGTGGGATGACTTTTTATATAAGAAAATACGCAGGTGGCGCAGCAGGTGGGGTGACTTTTTATATAAGAAAATACGCAGGTGGCGCAGCAGGTGGGGTGACTTTTTATATAAGGAATTGAGGTGGAGCAGCAGGTGGGATGACTTTTTATATAAGGAAATACTCATTGAGCAGGTGGAGCAGCAGGTGGGGTGACTTTTTATATAGGAAAAATGTGCAGGGGCAAGATGGCGGGGTGACTTTTTATATAAGGAAATACTCAGTGTGCAGGTGGAGCATCAGGCGGGATGACTTTTTATATAAGGAAATACGCAGGTGGCACAGCAGGGGGTGACTTTTTATATAAGAAAATACTCAGGTGGAGCATCAGGCGGGGTGACTTGTTATATAAGGAAATACTCAGTGTGCAGGTGGAGCATCAGGTGGGATGCCTTTTTATATAAGGAAATACGCAGTGTGGAGGTGGAGCAGCAGGAGAAGTGGATGACTTTTTTTATATAGTAATATGTGTTTATTGAGATAACAGGAAGACGATAATAGGAAGAGGATAATAGGTAGACTTTGTGATTTTTAGATAACAAGAAGACGTTATTTATAGATATATATTAATTCTGCAGGAGTGATGCAGGGGTAAGATGGCGGGATGCCTTTTTATATAAGGAAATACGCAGTGTGGAGGTGGAGCAGCAGGAGAAGTGGATGACTTTTTTTATATAGTAATATGTGTTTATTGAGATAACAGGAAGACGATAATAGGAAGAGGATAATAGGTAGACTTTGTGATTTTTAGATAACAAGAAGACGTTATTTATAGATATATATTAATTCTGCAGGAGTGATGCAGGGGTAAGATGGCGGGATGCCTTTTTATATAAGGAAATACGCAGTGTGGAGGTGGAGCAGCAGGAGAAGTGGATGACTTTTTAATATAGTAATATGTGTTTATTGAGATAACAAGAAGACGATAATAGGAAGAGGATAATAGGTAGACTTTGTGATTTTTAGATAACAAGAAGACGTTATTTATAGATATATATTAATTCTGCAGGAGTGATGCAGGGGTAAGATGGCGGGGGTGACTTTTTATATAAGGAGAAAAATGGCGGCGCGCTGCAGGCGCAAGATGGGGCGGGATGACTTTTTATATAGGGAAAATGTACAAGGGCAAGATGGTGGACTTGAGATAGCAAGCAGGTGGTATATGGCGCAAGATGGCGGGGTGATTTTTTATATAAGGAATTGAGGAGGAGGAGAGGAGGAGGTCCATGACTTTTTTATATAGAGATATGTTTAGATAACAAGAAGACGTTATTTATAGACATATAATAATTCTGTAGGAGTGATGCAGGGGCAGGGATGATATTTTTGTGTGATGTGGTATGGTTTTGGAGGTGGAAGAGAGATATTTTAGATGTTGAGGTGAGATGTGGTGACGTTGTCAGGATGCATCTGTGTACATTTTTGGGGGTGTAGCAGGCGAGTTGACCAGCATTGAGAGGTGGGAGTGAAGAGGCGTCGGTAACGAGGTACGGGTGTAATGTAGCAGGTGGGGTTAGGTTAGGGGGGATATTTTTTGTGTGATGTGGTATGGTTTTGGAGGTGGAAGAGAGATATTTTAGATGTTGAGGGGAGATGTGGTGACGTTGTCAGGATGCCTCTGTGTACATTTTTGGGGGTGTAGCAGGCGAGTGGACCATCATTGAGAGGTGGGAGTGAAGAGGCGTCGGTGACGAGGTACGGGTGTAATGTAGCAGGTGGGGTTAGGCTAGGGGGGATATTTTTGTGTGATGTGGTATGGTTTTGGAGGTGGAAGAGAGATATTTTAATCTGTAATGTAGCAGGTGGGGTTAGGTTAGGGCGGAGTAGTAGGGTGTGTGTTGTGGAATTGTTTTGTTATGTGTGTTGGTGTGTGTGTGTGTTTATATGTCTACATCCGCGTGACTTTTATATAACGAAAATGTGTTGGAGGAACGTGGAGGAGGAGAGGTCTTGGAATATAGTAATATATAAGTTCATTAATGGCGGGCGTTTTGTGTGATGATTATTTTACAAACAGTTATACGTACATATTACAGATAGGTAGCCGATATTACAACAGTTAGATGCTATTTAGTTATACATATATAGAAATATAAAAGAGAAAACACTAGATACATTTTATATATTTATTGACAAAGTTAGTTGATCTATGGGTGACATATAACCGCACTTCTTTTCGTATACCCCTTGGAGCTCTCAGAACACAGGTGGTTCGGTTTACTTGGCGAGTCTGTCAATGCACGTTTTGTCTTGTTCGTTCAACGAGGGGGTCAAATGGGAAGATTTCCCTTTTAGTCTTCTAAGTTTGTCACTGCTGGGTTGACTTTTGTCAAACTTTTTTTGGCGCAACGTATGGTGCAAATCTGCCTCCCGCTCGCAGCATAACGAAAAAGAGACGTTGGATGGGCGGGTTTTTTTGCAGAGGTGTTTTAACGTGACACCAGGTACGGAAATCACATCTTTGAACATATCTACCCCTAGGTCCGCGTAAAAACTAACGTGTTGTTCTAACGCTGTGTGTGGCTAGTGATGAGAATATAAGACGCTGAGAGGTGAAGTTTGGTCGTAGACAACTACTCACTAGGAAATGCCCGTGAGGTGGTAGAAATACGACCTCGACACGATAGAAATATGCCCTCGAGATGATATAAATATACCCTCGACACGACAGAAATATACCCTCAACACGACAGAAATATGTATGTGTAATGATAGAAAATATGACCTCGATACGACAGAAATATGCCCTCGACACGACAGAAATATGTATGTGTAATGATAGAAAATATGCCCTCGACACGACAGAAATATACCCTCAACACGACAGAAATATGTATGTGTAATGATAGAAAATATGACCTCGATACGACAGAAATATGCCCTCGACACGACAGAAATATGTATGTGTAATGATAGAAAATATGCCCTCGAGACGACAGAAATATACCCCCGAGATGATAGAAATGTGACCACCGGTTTTGGGGAAAACTTTAGATATCACCCATCAAAGGATTTTCGCACGTGTAATAAAGGGGGGTCTCGATAAAATTTACTCTCTCGACCTTCACTCAGCTCTCCAAAGGTTTAAGTATTGCATCACTTCTTGGCATGTTCACCTAGTTAGTGGGAGCCGTCACCTACAAAGAGGTATGACCACATGCAAGGGGTGGTCCTGGAAACAGTCTCTAGCAGTGCAGTCTGGCTGATCGAGTGAGGTTCGCAATGGGAAGGCAAAAGCGGTCCCTAAACAATGTCGGGTTGTAGTCGGTTGTGTCGATCGAGAGGTGGAGATATCACAGCTTAGAAGGGAGTTTTGAAGAGAGTGGGGGTTTTGTGTTTTTTCTTGTAGTGGTGTGGGTGAGGTCGGGAGGTTTTTTGTGTGATGTATTGTACCGGTAGTGTGTTTGGTTGTAGGTATCTTAATTGTGTGGTGTAGTTTGTGGGGCTGTCGAATCGTGGGGTGTGCTGGGGTATGGGTTTTTTGTGTGTCGGTATTTTAATTGTTGTATCTACAATATGTATAGATCAGAGTGAAGTTTTAGAAACCAGTACTGGTTTCTACCATCGAACTTGCGTCCTGGTAGTGTGTGTGTTGTTTATTTTACATATAGACAGGTATACATATACAAGATGTTACAGCAGTTATACGCTAAATAGTCAAGCTAAAACACTAGTCTCACACGCGTTGTAGGTCGCTTGACACCTGCACAGCATTATTTGCTCGCTAACAGCAACTTGCTTAATGAAAAATTAATCGATTGTGTTATAGCGGCTTTAAGCTAGGTTGTGAAACGGTTTGAGACACGATTCGTGGTGACAGATGGTTACATACTCAGAAACCTAAGCGATACTCAACGTGCTGTTGAACAAATATTCAGTGTTAGCTTTCTTGGTTTGATAGAGGCTTTAACTATAAATTATCTGTAATGTTTTAAATAGTTTTGTTAAGGCATTATTTGTACACTACGCAAAAGTGATCTCACCAGAACTTTGTTATCTATGTAGATGTGTCGTAGTCTTGTTACAAACAGCAAGCTGGTTTAGAAGTAACTTTATCATTTTCATTGGAAGAAAATTGTGTTTTTTATCGTTTACATGTTTTGTAACAAATTTGATTGCTCCAAAACTTTCACACAATTAGGTTACTACTTGACTTGAGAAGAAGGTCTTTTTATAAACACTCTTGAGTGAATTCCCATTTTTTCCTATCCGCTATAGAATAAAGAGGAAAATATATTTTTAAAAGTATTACCTGTTATAGAGGCAGATGAGTAAGGTTCGGTATGATGGAGGCGGTTTTGGTTTTGTGTTGTGTTGTGTGTGTAGTGGGTCACGGGGTAGTTTTCTTTATTATTTATATTATATCATGAGTAATAAAATCTACTTACCCCAATGTTCAGTTAATGTTATGTAAATGACCCGTAAACACTCGCAGTCTCCAACATTAAAAAAATATTGGGAAAGACCACGCTGAACAAAAACAAATAGACAATTTATTGAACACACCCGTAGAGATATAACCTTGCAGGTAGACTAAAGTATGTCAGCAACTAAACACGTACTTAGCGTTACAAGCTGTAACTGATTCATGGTCGAGACCAGTTTCATACATTTTAAGAAAACCCAACAAACACGTGTTTGTACCCTCACTAGAAAGAAGTCGGATCGGTGACCCGCGCAAATCAGCGCTCGTGAATTTCTGTTCACGTGACTCATACACACTTATTATATTGTATGTTTCAAACAACAAATATGCTAAAAACGTGAGAATCACTGTTTCAAGAACGTAAGATTCGTGCTAAAAACGTGAGAACCAACCAACATGTATTGAGAAGCAAGAATTTAAAGAACCTTTGGTGAAAAACATTGTGAGAATAAAAAAAAACGTGAAAATCAAGCATTGTAAAACATTTGGGAATAAAAAAACAATGTGAGAAGTACTGTTCAAGAACTTGAGAACCACTGTGTTTAAAAAAACATTTACAACAAATATAAGTGTCTGTTTGGTACATTCTTTTTGAGTTGAACGACACACGCCTCGAAAGATAAGAAAGAGAGAGAGAGAGAGAGAGAGAAAGAGAGATAGAGAGAGAGAGAGAACGAACGAAACGAACGAGCTTTATTTTCAAAGGGTTGAGAATTGGTCACGCAGACCCATCTAACATTCTGCCCTTCCTTTCGCTCACCTTTCATGCAGTATCCTTTCAATAGCACATGTATTTTTAGCAATATTTAAGCATACAACATTATCGAGGTAAAATAATAAAACATACATTTGTAACATGTAGACATAATCAAATTTAAGGGGGGAAAAAATTATTAATTAAAATACAGTAACAAAAATTAATACCTTTAAAGAGAAAGCGAGAAAAGAGTGAGAGAGAGGAGAGGGAGAGAGAGAGATAGAAAGAAAGGGAAAGAAAGAGAGAAAGATAGGAAGAGAGAAGAGAGAGAGCGAGAGAATAAAACACAGTCTTATTTTTAGGGTGTTATGAAAGGAAAGAGGTGTTAACAGACCTGCCCGCGCAGGCTGTGACAGAAAAGATATTGATTTACAACCACGCGCGTTCGTAACAGGTGACCTTTTTCCCTTTCAGTTTAAATAACGGTTTTTTTAGTTCTCACGTGTTTGGTAGTTTGCTCCATATAAAGGTGTTTTCTTTGTGTAGCCAATGGTATGTTCTAACTATTCTTCTTACTGTGATAAATGTGTTTATTAATTTTTTGCGTTATCAGATTTATGTCTTTTTTAGTATTTGTTATGGTATACACTAATAAGGGCTCACAAAAAAATACTTGGTTAAACAGTAGGTGTGAAATAGGAAAAAATTAAAAAAAAAATTTTTTCCCCTTTTTTCCTTGCACATAATCCGGTTAGTTCTTATCTAAAACACTCTTTAAAATATGTTTTGTCAAGTTTAAAAAAATAAAAAACAATTTAGTATCCTGAGTTTACATTAATATCACACAGTTATTAAGCTGTGTTAATATCAGCTTAACGGGATAGTCTTTATTTTGAAACAAACAGATTTTTTAGCTACAACCGGTCCGGAGTGTAGTAGCGAATAAAAATAAATATAATTCGGAATGGCACCACAGCATATACACTTTTTAATTTTATAAATAAACAGGATATTTAAATACGACATAAACGGCCAATAAACGATGCAAACTTAAAACTTTTTATATTTTGTAAAGAATGATTACAACCTAACACCTAGAGTAATGCGTTCAGTAGTACCACCACACACACATCACACACATCACCACACACACACAAAACTATTTAGGAATTTGTGTGAGGTTATGTACTTAATAGTGTGCTGTTAAAGAGATAAAATTTTTGCCTCGCGTTACAAACTATAGGTTCTGATTTATTTATAACAGAGAGATTAAGCAGCCTATATATTTTAAAATTCTAAACGTGTTTACACACTGTTTTTTGTTAATGTTGTTTATTTCACTATAAATACATGTATGGTGTTGGGATACCTCTATTGTATTATTTTATTGTTTGTAAAACCTGTTGATGTATTATTGGTTGGTAGCAAAGAAATAAAAGTTCATCTATTAAAGTGCTTGTATAGATCAAAGGGCGGTAGGTCACTAATCCATCTTGCGCAGTCAAATAACGATAAATTGGATTCAATATGCACCACAATGGACGTACACGATATTACATATTTATCGATCATTGGCTTTTAAACATGGTACTGTTCACTGGTAAGACAAAATCTAACGGCTATCGTATTTTTTCGAAAAAACTTCCTTAGATCAAGTAGTATCTCTGGTATGAGGTAATAAAAGGCTATTTCGATTCTACCCTCCATCTTGCCCCGCTTTTCCTAAAGTAGGAGTCTGGGGGGTCAGTAATCTCACCATCCGCCAATCTTACCCCTTGTTAGCTCTATTTTCTACCCTCCATTCTTGACCCCCTTGTTTTCATTCCTATTTTTCTCGCACATCTGTTTGATCACTCCAAACTTAATCTCCTTATTGTTAGGCTCATAATCCACCATCTTAGCCACATTTTCAATATATAGAATCATGACCTCTTCCTATTATCTCTCCCCTTGTTATCTCAAAATCCGCCGGCACATCTTGTTATCTCCCCCTTGTTAGCTTCAAGGTCCTACCATCTAGCCCCATTGATCCTTATATAAACATAACCTCTTCCTATTATCTCCCCCATTGTTATCTCCAAGTTTCCCGCATATTGTTAGCTTTCAAGTCCGCACCATACCTTTTTTATCTCCCCATCGTTAGCTCAAAAATACACGCAATCTTGACCCAAAATAAACCTCCCCTTGATTAGATCCAAGTCCGCCCAATCTTGCGCTGCAGATTTTGGCTTATTAAAAGTCACGCGCCTGACAGAATTTTTGCACTTATATAAAAAGTCACGCGCCTGCAGCGCGCCCAGCAGGCGACACTGCGGAATATACCTACTTTATTAAAGCAGTCACCCGACTACTACTGAGCGCACTTCTTCGCAGCAAAAAAAAATCGATATATATAGCCGATGCGGACCGTATGTTTCGTTTTTTTTTTTTACTTTTCTTTTTATTTTTACGGTTTTTGTTTTTATATAATTTCGTTTTTTTTATTTATCCGTGTATTTTACCTAGGACAGATGTTGAAGTGAAGATGTTTTTTATAATTTACGATGTTCATGTTTCGTTATTTCGTTCAAGGCATTTTAAATCCAATTATCGTTTTTTTTTTATTTGTTAATGGTAGGCAGCAGGATGGTGTTTTTTTGACTGAGGATGGAAAAGGAAAGCCGTTTAGTCCGTTAGAGAGTAAGGGGCCGTTTTATGTAGAGGAGAGATTTAGAGAACCCACAAGGGAAAGAAAGCCGTTAGAAGGGAGTTTTCCGTTTTATAGAGTTTAGAGATTTTTTTCACGTTTCGTTAAGAATAAGCCGTTTTAGAGGTATGAGGACTGAGAGTATTCAAGAAGATAAAAGGAAGCCGTTAGAGATTAGAGTCGTTGTAGAGGTTTTTTAGTCGTTTAGATGAAGGGAAAGGAAAGCCGTTCGTTAGAGTTAGAGGCGTTTTAGAGATTAGAGCTAGGGTTTTTTAGAGAGTTTAAAGAGGATGCGTTAGAGTAATTAGCTAGGATTATTTTTTGAGTTTTAGATGGATTTTTTAGAGATAGTTTTTTTTAGAGAAGATTTAGTTAGTAGAGGGGTTTAGAGATACCGTTTTTTTTAGATGATTATGAGATGATAGTCAAGTTAGAGTCTTAGAGATTAGAGATAAAGAGATTATTATCACGTTTCTTAGAAAAGGGGAATGGGAAAAACCGTTTTGTTAGAGTTTTTTTTTATTTCGAGGTTTAGAGCTTTAGTTAGAGATGTTTTTTTAGAGATGTGGTATAGAAAGGAAGGCGGAAAAAGAAAAGAAAAGGAATCACCGAGGTTTGTAAGAAAAAGAATACGAGGGGATAAAAAGAAAAAGAAAAGGAAAAAGAAAGTTGTCGTTTAAAAAGAAAGGTAAAGAAAAAAAGAAAGAAAGGAAAGCCCCGTTATGAGTTTTAGAAGTTTCGGTAGAGTTTATTTAGCATGGCAGTTGTCTAGAGACTTTAGGTTATGAGATTTTAAGACGATTATACAAGTGGGGTAGAGATTAACTTTTTTTAAAAAAGAAGAAAAAAGAGGTTAAAAAGGAAACACAAAGGGAAAAATGGAAGTTAAAAGCCTGTTCTGACTGTATAAACTTTTTTTCTTTGCGGACCAAACCCATGAGTAAACAAGGGGTTTTTTTACCTACAAAAATGGTATGCTTAAAAATAGAGTAGGTATCAAGGGGTGGTGTTAAGTAGTTAAAGTATTTTTGAAATAAAAAAAAAAAAAACTTAACAAAAAAAAAGTCGAGAGAGATAGATAAGTAGGGAAGCTGGCAAGACTCGAGAGAAGTTAGAAAACGTTTGGGTGGGATGTGAAGTTTAGTTTTTAGTTAGACTGTTTGAAGGTGAGGGGAAAGGAGGAGTTTTTTTTGATCTGAGTAGGAAAAGAAGTTAAGAAAAAAGAAAGGAGAAAGACGACTATGGGAAAAGAAAAGGAAAGAGCAAGGGAAAGAAATAAGTGTGAGAGTGTTAAGTAAGGGGAAGAAAAGTCTATGGTTGTGGGTTGATAGGAAGGAAAGTGGGAAAAGAACAAGGACACGGACGTTTTATAGCCGTTAGAGAGATAGAGGGAAGTGGTGTGTGAAGGGGTGTAAAAAGCTTGTGATAGAGTCCAACAACAGAGATGTGGGGGAAGGGTAGAACCCACGTCGGTTTTTACGAATTTTTTCGGAGAAGGCAGGGCCCAATGGTTAGTAAGATAGTCAGCATTTTAGGATTGAACAGCTAGGGTTGCTAAAAAGAAGTGTGGGGGGCAAAACAGGCAGGAGGGAAGTGAAGGAAGAGAGAAAGAAGAGAGAGAAGTACAGAACGATGAGATCCAGAAAGTGTAGGAAGCGGGGGAAGGAAGGAGATATTCCTACACGTCAATTTTATTGAACAAGTCGGGAAGAATGCAAAAACTTAAATGGGGTATAGCTGGTAGGACTGACCGAACTGTCCTTTGGTGAGAATAGGAGCTGACCAACAACCTGTGGTGTGTCTTCGCTAGAAAACCATTATGTACTCTTTTTAACTAACTGACCAAGTATCAATGTCAAGAATACATGGAGTGTTGTATCTTGGAGGGTCCCAATGCATCTCCTAAAAGTGTTGTGTGAAATGATAATGGGTGAAATTTGTGTACATGGTTTAACCAAAAACGAAGAGTACTCTGTGGTTGGTCTGAGATATCTTCCTAAATACAAGATAAAAGTTTTACTGCTCACCAGGACTGCCCATAACCCGTATTAAATATGTCTGTACGACAACATTTTAGAAGGTATGTCCTGCCAATTTTTCGCTAACACCCGTGTTGCTATAAAATCTGTTTCAATAAATAGTACTGTCCGTTAAGCTGTTAACTCAGCTTAATAATCTGTGTGTTTTATTGTCGAAACAGATACTAAATTTTTTTATTTTTCTCTTCTTTGACATACATCTCTTTAAAAGATTTCTTGTATAGACTAACGATTATGTGCTCAGGAAAATAAGATTAGTCTTATTTTCTCAACCTACTGGTTAAACAAGTCCATTTGTGTGGCCTCTTTTGTCAACTTAACCCATAAAAATACTAACCAAATGACAGAATCTTTTATTGGCTTGTCAAAATTAATAAACACTTTTACCCACCGTCACTTGTTAAAAAGTATATTTAGAAACATACCATTAGCTAGCCACAAAGAACCAACGCCATTTGTTTTATTATTTATTAACTAGCCAAAACACGTTAGTTCTTTAAATGGCCCGTTATAATATTGACTGAAAGGGTTTAAATAAAGAAAATTGTGATTTTGAAAGGAGAAATAGACTGCAATTTTGGTTTTCCTCTTGCCCTGTTGATAGACAGAAAGGTTGCATGTAAGTGGATGATTTTGTAAAATCTGATCTTTGGGCCCCCCAAGACGGTACGTTGCGCGGCCCAATTCAGTTAAAACTCTCTTTCTTAGTCATAACACCCTGAAAATAATAAGACTGTGTTCCGTTAGTACTCGTTCTGCTCTATCTCTCTTCTATCAAATGTTTCTCTTTATTTGCAAAAAATCTTTCTACTCTCTCTCTCAACTTCTATGTCTCTCTATCTGGTCGGCCGGTTCTTGCTGGTCTCTTTTAAGTATTAAACTCTAATTTTTTTTGGTTTCAGCGTTAATGTACTTCCCCTGCAATTAATAGTATTTGTTCCCCATTAAATTTGATTTGTCTTACTTGTTATCACATGTCAATGTGGTTATTGTACCATCGAGGTATAATGTGAATTGGTATATTTGCTATAATTAATATTGTGCTTTTTCCAACGGGATTAGATGCGAATGATAAGGGGTACGAGGAAGGAAAATATACCCGGCAGAATGTTATAGGGTCACCTGATTGTGAACAATTCTACAACCCTTTGGGTAGAAAGAATTTGGAAGATTCAGTTCGATTCTCTCTTCTCTCTCTATCTCTGGTTCTCTCTCAAGGGTCTGTCTTTCGAGGGCGGTTGTTGTATCGACTTATTCAACTCAACCCATGTTGAGGTAATCCCAAACATCTTTGTACTTAGGTTTTGGTATAATTTGTTTTTTTAGGATACCTGAGTGTTGTTTGAGTTAGTTCAAGGCAGGAAACATTTATACTTCGTCAGATTATCCCTGGATGGTTAACGTGACTAATGTTTTTACACCAAAGGTAGATACCTCAAAAAAGTCTTAAACAGAGCGAGTAATGAAGTCTCGCGGTGTGAATTATTGTGCACCAATTGGGCGTAAAAAGTTTATCACAAAGGTTCTTACATTCTGTGCGTTGCTCATACCGGTTGGGGTACAAGAACACAGTTAGTGTTAGCACGAAGGTCTTAGTTTTTTCTGAAATGTGATGAAAAGTGATTCTCACGTCATCTACTTATTTGAATCTGTTTGAAACAGAGCTGAGTATATTAATAAGTGTGTACTGAGTTACTGGATGTAACTAGAAAATTCTCGATCGACTTGATTTGCACGGGTCTCTTAGAATTTCTAACTAGTGTGGGCTGGTATCAAATTATGCACGTATTGTGGTGGGTTTTCTTACAAACTCCTCCCGCAACCCTCACACTGGTCTCGACCATGCTGGAAGTTACAGCTTGTGGTCGCTAGTACGTGTTTACCCCCCCCACCCCACATACTTTAGCGATCTGTTTGCGTGTTCGGGCGGTCCCCTCCGACCCCTCTCTACCGGGTGTCGGAATTCAATAAATACAACCTATTTGTTTTTGTTACTTGTGGTGGTACCCTACCACAATAATTTTTTTTTTTTTTAGGTCATAAGTAACATTTTTTTTTATGTGGGAGATTAGACGGGTTATTAATACATAAACCCGTTTTTTTTTTGACCCACTACCACACCCCCACCACAAACACAACTCATCAGATACATATAAATAATAAAGAAAATACTAAACCACCCCCACGAACATCAAACCAAAACCACTACCAGCCTACCCCATTCATACCGAACCTTTACTCATCTGCCTCTATAACAGGTTAATACTTTTAAAAAATATATTTTCCTCTTTATTCTATAGCGGATAGGAAAAAAATGGGAATTCCACTCAAGAGTGATTTATAAAAAGACCTTCTTCTCAAGTCAAGTAGTAACCTAATTGTGTGAAAAGTTTTGGAGCAATCAAATTTGTTACAAAACATGTAAACGATAAAAAACACAATTTTCTTCCAATGCTCAAAATGATAAAGTTACGTTCTAAACCAGCTTGCTGTTTGTAACATAGACTACGACACTATCTACATAGATACAAACAAAGTTCTGGTGAGATCACTTTTGCGTAGTGTACAAAAAATAATGCCTTAAACAAAACTATTTAAAACATTACAGATAATTTATAGTTAAAGCCTCTATCAAACCAAGAAAGCTAACACTGAATATTTGTTCAACAGCACGTTTTGAGTATCGCTTAGGTTTCTGAGTATGTAACCATCTGTCACCACGAATCGTGTCTCAAACCGTTTCACAACCTAGCTTAAAGCCGCTATAACACAATCGATTAATTTTTCATTAAGCAAGTTGCTGTTAGCGAGCAAATAAGGCTGGGCAGGTGTCAAGCGACCTACAACGCGTTTGAGACTAGTGTTTTAGCTTGACTATTTAGCGTATAACTGCTGTAAAACATCTTGTATATGTATACCTGTCTATATGTAAAATAAACACAACACACACACTACCAGGACGCAAGTTCGATGGTAGAAACTAGTACTGGTTTCTAAAAATTCACTCTTGATCTATACATATTGTAGATACAACAATTAAAATACCGACACACAAAAAACCCATACCCCCAGCACACCCCACGATTCGACAGCCCCACAAACTACACCACACAATTAAGATACCTACAACCAAACACACTACCGGTACAATACATCACACAAAAAACCCCCCGACCTCACCCACACCACTACAAAAGAAAACACAAAACCTCAACTCGCTTCAAAACTCCCTTCTAAGCTGTGATATCTCCACCTCTCGATCGACACAACCGACTACAAAACCACATTGTTTAGGGGACCGCTTTTTGCCTTCCCATTGCGAACCTCACTCGATCAGTCCACCAACTGCACTGCTAGAGACTGTTTCCAGGGGACCACCCCTATGCATGTGGGGTCATACCTCTTTGTAGGTGACGGCTCCCACTAAAACTAGGTGAACATGCCAAGAAGTGATGCAATACTTAAACCTTTGGAGAGCTGAGTGAAGGTCGAGAGAGTAAATTTTATCGAGACCCCCCTTTATTACACGTGCGATAAAATCCTGTGGTGGGTGATATCTAAAGTTTTCCCCCAAATCCGGTGGTCACATTTCTATCATCTCGGGGGTATATTTCTGTCGTCTCGAGGTCATATTTTCTATCATTACACATACATATTTCTGTCGTGTCGAGGGCATATTTCTGTCGTGTCGCGGACATATTTATATCATTACACAACATATTTCTGTTGTGTCGAGGGTTATATTTCTGTCGTGTCGAGGGCATATTTTCTATCATTACACATACATATTTCTGTCGTGTCGTGGGCATATTTCTGTCGTATCGAGGTCATATTTTCTATCATTACACATACATATTTCTGTCGTGTTGAGGGTATATTTCTGTCGTGTCGAGGGTATATTTATATCATCTCGAGGGCATCATATTTCTATCGTGTCGAGGTCGTATTTCTACCACCTCACGGGCATTTCCTAGTGAGTAGTTGTCTACGACCAAACTTCACCTCTCAGCGTCTTATATTCTCATCACTAGCCACACACAGCGTTAGAACAACACGTTAGTTTTTACGCGGACCTAGGGGTAGATATGTTCAAAACTGTGATTTCCGTGCCTGGTGTGACGTTAAAACACCTCTGCTGCAATAAAACCCGCCCATCCATCGTCTTTTTTACTTTATGTTGCGAGCGGGAGGCTGATTTGCTGCACTCGTTGCGACAAAAAAAGTTTGACAAAAGTCAACCCAGCAGTGACAAACTTAGAAGACTAAAAGGGAAATCTTCCCATTTGACCCCCTCGTTGAACGAACAAGACAAAACGTGCATTGACAGACTCGCCAAGTAAACCGAACCACCTGTGTTCTGAGAGCTCCAAGGGGTATACGAAAAGAAGTGCGGTTATATGTCACCCATAGATCAACTAACTTTGTCAATAAATATATAAATGTATCTAGTGTTTTCTCGTTTATCTTTCTATATATGTATAACTAAATTGCATCTTACTGGTGGTATTTCGGGTTCCTTTCTGTAATATGTTCGGATAACTTTTTGGAAAATAATCATCACACAAAACGCCCGCCATTAATGAACTTATATATTACTATATTCCAAGACCTCTCCTCCTCCACGTTCCTCCAACACACATAACAAAACAATTCCACAACACACACCCTACTACTCCGCCCTAACCTAACCCCACCTGCTACATTACAGATTAAAATATCTCTCTTCCACCTCCAAAACCATACCACATCACACAAAAATATCCCCCCTAGCCTAACCCCACCTGCTACATTACACCCGTACCTCGTCACCGACGCCTCTTCACTCCCACCTCTCAATGATGGTCCACTCGCCTGCTACACCCCCAAAAATGTACACAGAGGCATCCTGACAACGTCACCACATCTCCCCTCAACCTCTAAAATATCTCTCTTCCACCTCCAAAACCATACCACATCACACAAAAATATCCCCCCTAACCTAACCCCACCTGCTACATTACACCCGTACCTCGTTACCGACGCCTCTTCACTCCCACCTCTCAATGCTGGTCAACTCGCCTGCTACACCCCCAAAAATGTACACAGATGCATCCTGACAACGTCACCACATCTCACCTCAACATCTAAAATATCTCTCTTCCACCTCCAAAACCATACCACATCACACAAAAATATCATCCCTGCCCCTGCATCACTCCTACAGAATTATTATATGTCTATAAATAACGTCTTCTTGTTATCTAAACATATCTCTATATAAAAAGTCATGGACCTCCTCCTCTCCTCCTCCTCAATTCCTTATATAAAAAATCACCCCGCCATCTTGCGCCATATACCACCTGCTTGCTATCTCAAGTCCACCATCTTGCCCTTGTACATTTTCCCTATATAAAAAGTCATCCCGCCATCTTGCGCCTGCAGCGCGCCGCCATTTTTCTCCTTATATAAAAAGTCACCCCGCCATCTTACCCCTGCATCACTCCTGCAGAATTAATATATATCTATAAATAACGTCTTCTTGTTATCTAAAAATCACAAAGTCTACCTATTATCCTCTTCCTATTATCGTCTTCTTGTTATCTCAATAAACACATATTACTATATTAAAAAGTCATCCATTTCTCCTGCTGCTCCACCTCCACACTGCGTATTTCCTTATATAAAAAGGCATCCCGCCATCTTACCCCTGCATCACTCCTGCAGAATTAATATATATCTATAAATAACGTCTTCTTGTTATCTAAAAATCACAAAGTCTACCTATTATCCTCTTCCTATTATCGTCTTCCTGTTATCTCAATAAACACATATTACTATATAAAAAAAGTCATCCACTTCTCCTGCTGCTCCACCTCCACACTGCGTATTTCCTTATATAAAAAGGCATCCCACCTGATGCTCCACCTGCACACTGAGTATTTCCTTATATAACAAGTCACCCCGCCTGATGCTCCACCTGAGTATTTTCTTATATAAAAGTCACCCCCTGCTGTGCCACCTGCGTATTTCCTTATATAAAAAGTCATCCCGCCTGATGCTCCACCTGCACACTGAGTATTTCCTTATATAAAAAGTCACCCCGCCATCTTGCCCCTGCACATTTTTCCTATATAAAAAGTCACCCCACCTGCTGCTCCACCTGCTCAATGAGTATTTCCTTATATAAAAAGTCATCCCACCTGCTGCTCCACCTCAATTCCTTATATAAAAAGTCACCCCACCTGCTGCGCCACCTGCGTATTTTCTTATATAAAAAGTCACCCCACCTGCTGCGCCACCTGCGTATTTTCTTATATAAAAAGTCATCCCACCTGATGCTCCACCTGCCCGCTGAGTATTTCCTTATATAAAAAGTCATGCACCAACACCTGCTGCTCCACCTGCGCAATGAGTATTTCCTTATATAAAAAGTCACCCCACCTGCTGCTCCACCTGCACATTTCCTTATATAAAAAGTCACCCCGCCTGATGCTCCACCTGCGCAATGAGTATTTTCTTATATAAAAAGTCATCCCGCTTGCTGCTCCACCTGCGCAATGAGTATTTTCTTATATAAAAAGTCATCCCGCTTGCTGCTCCACCTGCGCAATGAGTATTTTCTTATATAAAAAGTCATACGTCTGATCGTCAGAGGAAGCCCCGCCGCTAAAATATATCGCTATATAAAAGTCATGTGCCTCCGCCTGAAACGCCACCGCCTGAAATCGATCGGAGTATTTTGCTATATAAAAGTCACACGCCGCCGCCTGAATGCGACCTAAGTTGCGCATTGTATACTACTACTTATATACAAGGGGATTGAAATAAGTCTTGGGCCTGACCATGAAGGAGTCACAGGAGGAAGATGAAATTTGGCACATTTAAAGTTCATCATATTTGCACTGAATGTGTGAAGTACGCGTTTGTTTCTTCAATGTGTTTTCCCGCTACGGTGCACGGCGCAATGTACCCTATTGACCGGATCTGCTGCTCCAAAGATTTGACAAAACAATGGAAAAGAAGGAGGCCAGACCTGTGATAAAATTTCTGATGTTTCAGGAAAAAACACCTTCAGAAATACACAGGGAGATGGAACAAGTGTTTCGTGATTCTTGTCCTTCATATACTTTGGTAAAAAAAACTGGTGTCAACAGTTTAAGTGCGGCCGCTAAAATGTTGCTGATCTGCCAAGATCTGGTAGACCAGCCTCAGAGTGCAACGATGAAAATGCAACAAGAGTGAAGAAAATCATTGACCAGGATCGAAAAATGACAATTGTGGAGATAGCTAGTAGAGTAATACTAAATGAAAGAACAGTTTATAGAATTTTACACAACAGACTGAACTTGAGAAAAGTGTGTGCACGCTGGGTTCCGCGACTGTTGACACGTGAACAGAAGCAAACGAGGGTAAATTGCTGTCAACAGTTGCTTAAAAAGTGTCAGTCAAACAATTTTTTGGAGACCATGGTGCCACTAGGCGTAATGGCCACTGACTGCTTTGACGGTCGGTGGCTAAGGACGGAAGAAGAAGATGGTGGCAGTAGATGAGACTTGGGTACACCATTATGACCCCGAATCCAAAATTGTCAGCATGCAATGGGAAACCCCGGGCTTCCCAACACCTGTCAAGCCGAGAGCGCAGAAATCTGCAGGAACAGTGATGCTGACTGTTTTTTGGGACGGCAAAGGTGTCCTTTTGAAAGATTATCTGCCTCGTGGCAACACAGTTTATGGACAGTACTATGCAGATTTTCTCACCAAACTAAGAAGGGTTGTGACCAGGAAACGAGGGATAACGCGCACTAAAAATCTCCCATTGCTTCAAGACAACGCGCCCTCTCACAAAGCACGGCTTGTGCAGCTAGCAGCCAACGATTTGAATATTGAAATTCTTCCACACCCACCATATTCTCCAGATTTGGCTCCATCAGACTTTTTTCTATTCCCAAATCTTAAAAAAACAGCTAAAAGGAAATCATTTTGACAGTGATGAAGAGGTTATACTGGCATGTGATGACTGGTTTAGTTTGAAAAATAGGGTGTTCTACTCCCAAGGTCTTTTCAAGGTCAAGCAGAGATGGCAGAAGTGTGTCAATTCAGACGGTGGCTATATTGAAAAGGAATAAACACTATACACAATTTCAGCTCTCTGTGACATGTCCTTCATGGTCAGGCCCAAGACTTATGTCAATCCCCTTGTATATATACAGGGTGTTTATAAAGTCGCTGTGCAGTGAATTTGAAAAATATTTTAGAAATTACGTCACGAATTATACACATTTACGTCATGATATTCTGTGTTCCAACGCTGTGTTCCACAATCCCGTGTGCAGCATTACACAACAAGCCCCAATTGAAAACCACATTTCTGGTGACGTAGTCTCGCCCGGGCGTAAACTTCACTGCACAGAGACTTTATAAACCCCCTGCGTATATATATATATATATATATATATATATATATATATATATATATATATATATATATATATATATATATATATATATATATATATATATATATATATATATATATATATATATATATATATATATATATGTATATATATATATATATATATATATATATATATATATATATATATATATATATATATATATATATATATATATATATATATATATATATATATATATATATATATATATATATATATATATATATATATATATAATAGCCCCTTCACTCACTTTGGGTATACGCACCTGAGGTAACAGCCCTCAGCTGCTTTTTTTCCTAGTGTTCCTTTTGACAGTTTTCTCCTCTCTCCTGCTTGCCGCGAGAACTTCTTTTTGCCCAATATGAAAAGTAATATTGACGCAGGCGTTGTACACCGCAATTTTGGTCTTCGTTGTGAGTTTGGAGATTCCCCAAACACGCGATGTGAGGCGGGCAAAGGTAGCTGCAGTTTTGCCAATGCAGTTGTCAATTTCTGTGTATAAAGTATGTTTGTCGTTGATGGTAGACACCAGGAATGGGAAGTGGTGCACCACTGCCAATTCATAGTTATTGACAGTGATAACTGGTGCAGCACCCACATCCTGATGTGCATGATATATACTGAAGCACATTAAAAACGCACCACTATTATATATACTGATGCCGAGAAGCTGGAAAAAAAGTGTGGAAATGGATTTTCCCAGTGTTTGTCATGAGGTAGAGAGCGAATGGCTGCTGGAATGGAAAGTGCATGATTCAACCCACGGGTTTGTGTACAGACTACATGAAAACAATGAAAGTTACAGGTGCAAAACGATTCCCAACAGCTATGACCCTGAAAATGTGTACGCGTTGTGGCAGTATACTCGGTATAAAAAGGCCGTTGAGACAAAACACTCAGTACATGTGCTTGAAATGCCACGACTATCTGAAATATGACCGCCAACTAGCCATTGGTATGTTGGAGACCGGAGTGAGCTCGCGGGCCATTGCCAGAAGGATGAATTGCCACCACAGCACTATTGTAAGTCTCAATGAACGTTACGGAACCACTGGCAGTGCCCGGGATAGACTTCGGAGTGGCCAACCACGAATTACTACCCCTGCGCAAGATCGTCATATTGTGCTGAGTCACCAAAGGAATCGTTCTCTTACGGCAAGTCAAACAGGAAGATCAATAGTGGGTAGACGTGGGCAAGTCTCTCGAATGACAGTCATACGACGACTCAGAGATACAGGCCTTACTGCAAGACGACCTTATGTTGGGCCAAACTTGACTCACAGACATCGTCAGCAGCGAATGCAATGGGCAGAGCAACATGTCAGATGGACGAGACTGCAGTGGAATGCTGTCCTATTCACAGACGAGAGCAGATTCAACAAATCCCTTGCTGATGGACGTATGTGGATTTGGCGACGATGTGGAGAGCGCTTTGCAGATTGCTTTGTTCGTCAGCACAACCGATTTTAAGGTGGCAGTATTCACATTTATGGAGGATTCAGTTTTCACCATCGCTTGCCTCTTCACGTCTTCCGTGTAAATGTTAATGCTGTGACATATCGAGATGAGGTTCTGGATGCATTGGCTGCTCCTGCGTTCACAAATTATCCAGACTTGCAGCTTCTCCAGCAGGATAACGCACGTGCGCACACCGATGCATTACGCGTACGCAGCAATATCTACAGCAGCAGAACATTGTGACGATTGATTGGCCTGCCCTATCACCAGACATGTCCCCTATAGAACATCTGTGGGACGAGCTTGGACGCAGAGTCTACAGGCAAGGTTCTCCAGCTAATCTGCAACAGCCCGAAGCTGCTCTTACACGTGAATGGGACTTGATTCCCCGGAATTTCCTTCAGAGACTTGTGCGTTCCATGCGGAGCCACTGCCAAGCTTGTTTGCAAGCACACGGTGGACATACCAGATACTGAGGATAGTGTGAATAAATTTTTTTATTGGTTGCATTTTTGGTTTTCTCCCTTGCCTGCACAGAATGCAATGAATTTCATAACAATCAAATGTCAAAATTAATGACCAGCATGGATTCATAGGAAAATGAATAAAGATTCCAAATATGTAAACTTGTAAACACTTATATTTACATTCCACACTCTGTTCTTGGATTATACAGGTGGTGCGTTTTTAATGTGCTTCAGTATATATATATATATATATATATATATCTATATATATATATATATATATATATATATATATATATATATATATATATATATATATATATATATATATATATATATATATATATATATATATATATATATATATATATATATATGTTCCAGACTTTCAATCGCCGTCGGTCTTTATTTATTTTTTCTATTCCATGTTTTGTGCTCTACTATGATGACGAGGAAAAGAGAGAGAGAGAGAGAGAGAGGGAGAGAGAGAGAGAGAGAGTTTTCTGCATGCTGGAGGCAATTGTGAAAGTAACCCCTATGTTGAAAACTAATTACTGTCACAAGTTCCATAGCCAGTTGCGGTTGTTCCACAACCAGCACGATGCCCTTTCCGCAGTTTCGCTGAGCCTCTTAAGTGCCCTTGTTCTTGACTGTCCTTTCAAACCCAACAGTCTCAGTAGATCATTCACTGAGGCAGCCACGAGACCTCTTGCACCTACCTCAACAGCCATGACTCTTGCTGTGAACCCATCGTGTGTCAAGTCCGTGACCAGATCATTACACTTGGCCACTTTATATGAGTGTTGCTCCTCCAATATGGATTCAAAAGGCACGGTCAGCGCAATCATCGCCGTCTCAATCAGTTAAATATAGACGAAGTATGAGTTTACCAGAAAAACACTAGAGACAGCCTGATGGAAACACAGAGAACGTGTCCATTAAAAGCAGTTGTAGAGTGTGACGTTGGAATAGTACAAGATATCTTTTGAGATGCGACCATCTTCCATGCGGCGAACATGGCCAAGCCAGCGAAGTCTGCGCTGTCTAAGCAGCGTATACATACTTTGAAGGCCAGCACGTGACAACACCTCGACATTTGTCACTTTATCTTTCCACGAGATGCCGAGGATGCGGCGTAGACACCGCAAATGGAAAGTATTGAGCCTTCTTTCTTGCTTAGCATAGGTCGTCCAGGTCTCGCTGCCATATAGGAGTGTGCTGGTGACGCAGGCATTATATACCGCAGCTTTGGTCTTCATTGTGAGTTTAGAGTTTCTCCAAACACGCGATGTGAGGCGGGCAAAGGTAGCTGCAGCTTTGCCAATGCGGCTGTCGATTTCTGTATCCAGTGAGAGTTTGTCATTGATGGTAGACCCTAGGTATGTGAAGTGGTGCACCACTGCCAATTCATAGTTATCGATAGTGATAACTGGTGCAGCACCCACATCCTGACTCAGCACATTCGTTTTCTTTAGACTTATTGTGAGGCCAAAGTCCTTGCACGCTTTAGTGAAGCGATTCATCAAGCTCTGAAGCTCCTGTTGGCTTTGAGTGACGACTGCAGCATCATCAGCAAACAACAAGTCTCTTATAGTGACCCTTCTGATTTTTGTTTTTTCCTTCAGCCTTGAAAGATTAAACAGACGGCCATCTGACCTAGTGTGAAGGCATATTCCTTCAGTTGCATCTCTGAATGCATGTTTCAAGAGTAAGGCAAAGAAGATTCCGAAGAGGGTCGGAGCCAGAACACAGCCTTGTTTAACGCCACTTCGTATATCAAAGGGCTGTGACGTGCTTCCAGCATATTGGATTGTTCCCTTCATGTCGTCATGGAATGACTTTATCATTTCCAGCATTTTAGAAGGGCAGCCTATTTTCAGGAGGATTTTAAAGAGTCCATCCCTACTAACCAGATCGAATGCTTTTGTGAGGTCTATAAAGGCGATATATAATGGTCTTTTCTGCTCTCTTGATTTTTCCTGAAGCTGGCGGAGAGAGAAGATCATGTCTGTTGTTGATCTGCCAGCTCGGAATCCACACTGTGCCTCTGGATATATGCGCTCAGCTAACTTGTGTAGTCGCATTAAGATGACTTTGGCAAAAACCTTACCAACAATACTAAGAAGAGAGATGCCTCTGTAGTTATTGCAATCACTTCTGTCTCCTTTATTTTTATACAGTGTTACAATCTTGGCATCTCGCATGTCTTGAGGAATAGTTGTCTCTTCCCAGCACTGGCACAGCATCCTATGCAGGGGATGTAATAGCGTGCTCTTACAGCATTTGATTAAATCAGGAGGAATCCCATCACTGCCTGGTGCTTTGCCAGAGGCCAAGCTATCAATGGCCTTACTGAGTTCCTCTAATGTTGGTTCCGCATCCAGCTCCTCCATAGTTGGCAGACTATTGACAGCATCAAGGGCTGCAGGCGTAACGGTATTGTCTCTAGCGTAAAGCTCAGAGTAGTGCTCGACCCACCTCTCCATCTGCTTACCCTTATCGGTTAGCTTCTCTCCGCTGATGGTTTTTAGCGGTGCCGTGTGTTACGGTGTTTTTTTAAATGACGGCGTCTGCTGGGGTTTACCCATGCGCAACGTTTAGGGGTCATTAATATTTATAGAATATGTCGATATTTTACGGTATAGTGAACGCGAAATATATGCGGAGATTATGACGCATTCGCGTTGGGAAGGTCACGCCGGGTGACTTGGTTACAGGGCCTTTGTTACGCTATCCGTCAAGCAAGAAGGTCGTGTCTTGTATTTCTTCCAAGGAAATAAGGCTGAGTATATAGCCTATATTATATAGATGAATCGATGTAGACTTCAGGGTCAGTTCGAAAATTAATCTAAGGATGAGATTAATTAAATTAAACTAAATAATGGAAGTAGAATCGTATTATGATTCAAATTGTAGCTGTCAAGAACTCATGTGCTCATTTCTGGCTGTTGACTACAACAGCGCACGTATATAGCCACGATGTTCTTCTGACACATTGTTTTGACACGGACGGATACTTACTGATATTATTTGGAATTCAATTGTTACGCTGAATTGTACATGAAACCTTTGTGAATGTCGATTATCGTTTTTGTATGAATCTCAATACATGTGGACTCAAAGCAGAAGGCTTGATCCTTTATTTACGTTTTGGGTTCGGTTCTACAGCTGTTGGTGTTTACCTTTGTCAGCACGATAACTCTCCCACAAGGGAAATCAATACTATATACTATGCAAATCAGAACGTCGAAGGGATGTTCTGATGTCCAGAGCTAACCATTTATAACCAACATTGATACGTCTAAAGTGTGACTTTACTATTCAATAAATAATACCATAACCAAGGAATCGCAACACCAACCACATCACCACCACCGACCCGTCACACTGTCTTACTTTTATGGGGGCCAAGTGCTTTCTTTATACCGTCATACATTTGTCTAATGTTGCCTGTTTGCGCTGCGATCTGGATGCTCTCACTGAGCTGGAGCCAATAGTCATTTGCACAGCGTCGAGTAGTTTGTTGAACTTTGCTTCTCGTAGCCCTCAGTATCTGTAGGGTTCTGGCACTCGGTGAACGTTTGTATTCATTCATAGCACTGCGCTTAGCTTCAATAACAGGTGCCATCACATCTGATGAAGCGTCAAACCAGTCATTTGACTTTGCTGTTTTCTTACCAAAGGTGGCAAGTGCAGTACTTTGAATGGTGTTCCGTAGATGCTCCCAGTTCTCTGTAATAGTATCACCATGCTGAGGGCTACTGAGCACTTTCTTGAAGGTCGCAGTGAATTGAGCGATCATGAAAGGGTCTGACATCTTGCTGGTATCAATGCGTGGTTTCCCTTCATGTCTGACACGATAGAGTTTTCTTGGTTGTGCTCTGATTTTGCAGCAAACCAACCATTCTAGCTTTATGTCTACCTTAATACCCTTTCTAGCTTTCTGTCTATCTTAATACAATCTACTGGTTATGTCCCATATGTCTAACAGTGCATTTTTTAAATAACAGGTAGTCCCATAGCAGATACTGCCGTAGGGGAGTGAAGTGTTAGAGACTTCACTAAACGTGGTCCAGCATCGATAGGTGTTATGATCAGGTCTTTTCCTCGCTGCCTGTTTCTTCGCTAACTCAAGAGCAAAGTCAAGTACCCATTTACAGCTAGTCAGACTGGAGCGTGTCAAAACCGTGAATCGAACCTGGCACCTCTACCGCGACAGACTATCACTCTAACCACTCTGCAAGTCGGACGCTCATCGTTTTAATACACTTTATTAATGTCATGAACAAACCATACTGTTTGTTTAAGTTACTTTTACTTTTAACTAAAATGTTTTCTTTTTGGTGCTAATATTTTCGTCATCTATAAATTGCAGTCTCAGCGTGTGTTAACAACAGTCTATGCTGTAGGTAAAGTGTATGGCCTTGTTTGAAAATTGTTTCATTAATTTAGCATTGCTTTTAGAGTATTTCGCATTTCTGCTATCAACGAAATGGGCTCCCATTTCGCACCTGACTCAATTGCTCATTACTCATTATCTATAAACCTCTCGCAACTCAGCTCCTAATGAATAAGTTATCACCAGGTGGCTGACGCGCTGTGTTAATGTATGGACCAATTTACCTGTGAGTTTATCGCCCATTTTCATTTCAGGTTAAAGAATCTAGACCAGGGTTTCTTAACCTTTATTTATGCCATGAACCTCTTTGTTTGACCGATGAAGGCTATTGACCCCTTTGATTGTCCGATGAAGCTAATGACCCCTGTCTTTGACCAATGAAGGCTATTGACCGATGTGATGTCCGATGAAGGCTATTGACCTGTTTGATTGTCCGATGAAGGCTAATAACCCCTGCGTTTGACTAATGAAGGCTATTGACCTCTTTGATTGTCCAATGAAGGCTATTGACCTCTTTGATGGTCCGATAAAGGCTATTGACCGCTTTGATTGTCCGATAAAGGCTATTGACCGCTTTGATTGTCCGATGAAAGCTATTGACCACTTTGATTGTCCGATGAAGAAAATGGTTATTTTGATTGTCCAATAAAGACCATGAATCCCTTTGATTGTCCAATGAAGGCTATTGACCTCTTTGATTGTCCGATGAAGGCTATGGACCCCTATGATAGTCAAATGAATGTCGTCGACCCCTTTGATTGTCCGATAAATATTGGACCCCTTCTTGGGGAAAAAAGGGCATAAATGCATAATTTAAAAAAACAAAAAAACTTTATATTATTATTAGGGCAAGGATTTTTAACGATTGATTAATTAATTGCTTAATTGGTCAAAATGTGTTTCATCCATTAATTGATAAAGCAAATTTTAATCGATTATTCAATTTTTAGAAATTTTTTATGGTTTTTGATTAATTGCTAGAGCATTTACTATGTTAGATGTTTGTGATATGGAATTTGGCAATAATAATAAATTGTTTGGTTGTGACTTTTCAGTATTTTCATGATATTTTCAGGACAATGTTGCCTTATAACAAGTAAAATAAATAAACTACCTAGTGCGCGTCCAATTGACAGAGTGGTTAAAGCGCTGGTCTCACACGGCAAAGGTACAGGGTTCGATTCACGGTATCATCACGCTCCAGCTTACCCAGCTGTAAATGGGTACCTGACTTTTCTCTTCAGTTAGGGAAGGAAAAGGCAGCGAGGAAGGGAACTGGTCACACCCACCTCTCGATGCAGGACCTAGTATAGTGAAGTCTCTTACACTTCACTCCCCTACGGCAGTATCTGCTTTGGGATTACCTTGACCTTTTTTACTAAGAGATTAAAAAGAAATAAATGTTATTTATGATTTGTTGATAATTTATCAAATTGTTCGAAATTGTTAAAGAAATTCAATTAATCGATTAAAATTATTTTACTCAATCCCTGCTCTAATTACAATTATAGGTCATGCACACGGACGTCCCTAGAATCCATTCATGGGGTCCATGGATCACATTTTAAGAAACCCTGATCTAGAAAATTTGTGGAAAACGCTCTCTGCCACAAATGTTGCTTTTAAATTTTTATCTACTGGTGCCATTCAGCGTCGTGAGTAGAAGAAGTCTGCATTCTTGCGCGTGATGCGTTGTTTCTGAAAATGGCGGGGTAAACAAAAATAGGGGCAATCCTCCGAATACCGGTCCCAAATGACTCAATATTTTTGTGTTACAAAATATCCCTTACAGGGCCTCATTTGGTAATGCCGGTTCAGGGGCGACATAAAATGGGGAAAAAAATTTACTGTTTAATCTCAGACTTAAGGGTCTTTTATATTTGGATATGCGCCCTAATATAACCGACTAGGTTGAACGGGACGCGCCTCGCCAAAACGAGGCAAAAGTTTTACATTTAAAAAAAAAAAAAAAAAATTACAAGTTTTTTCCCGCTGTAACATTATCATTTCGATATTCCGAAACAGTGAGTGAAGTCGACCATTTCTTTTCTTCCAAAGTTGTGAATACAGTAGAACTCCATTTATCCGAACCCCATGGGACCGAGCATCGTTCGGATAATCAAATGTTCGGATAATTGGATTACATAATGTATCGAGTACATGTACACATATTTCTAAAAATAATTAACCATCACAAGGAAAATACACTATAAAACATATTTACTTGTACTGTAATAATAATACCCACACTGTATTAGATCACTGTATCACCAAAATCTTTTATTACACTGCAGTGCATGTACTACTTGTATTAATTATTTTTGTTAAGAAAGAGAAATGTTTTCAAAATAACATTACAAACGATTCAAAACCAGGCGCAACTTACGTATATATGTACTTGCACAGATGTAGCCCACTATTTAAAATAATGAGGAATCCTCTTTTGCACCAAACTGGATAGTCTCCTTTTGGCTGCTAAGTCCCGCATTCTCTTCAACAGCAGAAGCTGTGTAGGACAGCTGTCATCTTCTTGCTCGTACCAAGCCATCGCTGTTTCTAGTGCTATAAAGGCCTCTTCAGGACTTGGTCGACGTTTTGGTTTTTCTTCATAATCTACAAGTACATCATGTACTTCTGAGGAGTCTTCATCATCGGTCACTACATGTATTTGGTTTTCTTCTTGCACAAAAGACAAAATTTCTTCGTCATTCAAAAACAGAACACCAGAATCATTATCATCTTCTAGCCACATGTGTGCATCATCTTTGTCACAGTCCGAAAATCCGGGCATTGCTTGAAACAGTTCCACAACTTCATTTATAAAATCATCATTTGTGTCCACTGCAGTAGTTTCATTTCCTCCTTTTTTCCCAAGCAATCTACTCCAAGCCTTGTTGAGATTATTTTGTGACAGGGTGGTCCAAGCATCAGCTAACATATAGCAGCAGTCTTTGAGATTAAGCTTTTTGGAAAACGCCACCACACTTTCTTCATCTTCAGCCAACAATAAACGACGCAGGACTTCCTTCTTGTACATCTTTTTAAGCTTTGCTATAACACCCTGATTCATTGGTTGAATCAGTGCTGTTACATTGGGAGGCAGAAAAATTACTTTAAAATTTGCATCAACTGCATTCAATGTATCCGTCTCTGGATGAGATGGTGCATTGTCCAGTAGAAGAATTACCTTTCCAGTTTTCTTTTCTTGTTCTCTCAACCTCTTCACATTTGGGATGAACTGACTTGTATACCAATCAAGAAATATTTCACTATTCATCCAAGCACTCTTCTGTGCTTTGTAACACAATGGGAGACATGTCACATTCTTTAAACAACGTGGTTTTTTGGCTTTGCCGATCATTAGCACCGGTAAACGATGACTTCCACTGGCATTCGCGGCTACCAAAATTGTTACTCTCTCTTTGCACTTTTTAAACCCAGGGGCAGCTGCTTCGCGCTGAGATGCAAGTGATTTTTGAGGCAATGATTTCCAGTATAAGCCAGTCTCATCGGCATTATACACATCATCGAGTGAATAACCTTCTTCTTCCAAAAAAGCCAAGAATGTTTCTTTAAAATTTTTAGCGGCAGTTGCATCGCTAGATAAAGATTCCCCTTGAATCTCCAATTCTCGTATGCCATGACGAGATTTAAAGTTTCTTAACCATCCCTGGCTAGCCTTAAAGTCAGGAGGACCGTCAAGTTGATTGTTGAACTGAAGTGCCTTTTCACACAACAGAGAACCAGAGATAGGTTCCCCTTTGCTTCTTCTTTGCACAAACCATATATACAAAGCCTCTTCCAATTTCACATCTTTCGCATTTCTCATGGTTTTACGTTTCTTCGACCCATTTTCACTATCAAATTTCGATGCAAAACTCATAATTTTATCCTTGTTACTTTTGATGTCAGAGACGGTAGCTTTCCCAACATTGAAAATCCTCGCAAGTGAAGACACAGTTTCACCTTGTCATAGACTCTTGATAATTTATGTTTTCGTTTCAATTGACAAAACATTGCGGTTCCTTTTATATGCTTTAGGCCTACTGGAAGATGCCATATCGCACAGAGAAATACTTGTACACCAAAATTATTCTGCTGTAGTAGCAGACACAATTATTTTAAGTTGAACTTTCTGTTTAGCCAGTGTTCTACCTAGAACGCACACGTACACTGGATTGGTAAACCAGATATTAACTGACTTTATGATCTAACTGACTTCCTGTACGTAAGCGACCGACCATTAGCCATCCCATTCTCTACAAATTGGTCGCACACATTTGAAGTTTGCCGCATCAAAAGATTCAGAATTTTAGTCTAACGTGACTGTGGCATCTGATGTTTTTTTTTTCTGGAAATAGTGTTCGGATAATTGGATGTTCGGATAATTGGGGTTCGGATAAATGGAGTTCTACTGTAAATTGATAATTTTTCCTTGCGAATGTGTGCATTTGAGATAAAAATATTAATAATGCCAGGTAGACCATCAGCTCCGACACAGATCAGCAACAATGTTCTACCAGTTCAACAACAGCTGTAGATGTCAGACCTAGTGACTTGTATACATTAATGAACAACAAACTCCAATGGTTACAGTGGCTTGCTACACACCGATTAATAAGAAACGCCGTAAACTGTTCTTCTTGCGGACGTCTGATGTCTTTAGTTTCTCGTTTGGAATTTTCTGACAGATTCTCTTGGCGGTGCCGTAATTGTCGTTGCAGTGCACTGACAGGTTCGTTCTTTGCCAATTGTGAACTGGCAACGGAAAAAATTGTGATGATAATGTTTTACTGGCTGTTCGAGGTGAAGTCGAAACATGTGATGTTTTTCGAGAGGTTGACAAGTTATGACACTATTGTTAATTACAATAACTATTTTCGTTTAGAATGTTACAACTGGCTGCTGCTCAACAACCCTCAGCTGGGAGGATTTGATGCTAATGGACAGTCAGTGTTCGTTGAAGTTGACGAGAGCTACTTTTTCCACCGCAAGTACCATCGTGGTCGATTTCGCCGTGGTCAATGGGTTGTTGGACTGGTTGAACGCGGTAGTGGTCGTTGCTGGTTGGAGGTTGTGGCAAGGCGAGATGCGGCAACACTGGAACGCATTATATGTAATCATGGCTTACCAGGAACCACAATTGTCACCGATGCTTGGCGAGGCTACAACAACGTTGGTCGACTAAACCATGGCATCTATGATCATACGGTTGTTGTTCATCAGTGTTGCCACAGCTGGGTATTTTTTTACTAGATCTGGGTTTTTTGGCTTCCGTCTGGGTATCTGGGTATTTGTTTTCCAAATCTGCATTAATCTGGGTATATTTGACAATTGACATTTACAATGTAAGTTTATTCTGGGCACTGAGCATTATACATTATATTTATATTATAATTAAATGTAAACAATTATGTGCTATATATTTTTTTATTCCACTTAAATTTAATTCTTGTTTTTAAACACATTAATGACGTTGTTTTTTGACACGTTTACATCAGCTGTTGGATCCAAAGCGTGCTCTCGAGATCAACAAACCTTCTGTCATTCCATTAGCAGCGCAGGTTCCAACAGTTGTTTCAGAAGAGAGCCTGATAGCTAGACTGCTTGCGTCAGGGTCAGCAAACCAGAGCTGACCAAGACCCTACTCCACCTCCAAGTGGTGGTCCTGGGAACAGGCTGCATCACTGCAGTCTGGCTGAGTGAGTAGGGATCGAAAAGGGAAGGCTAATTCGATCCCAAAAATGCCGTGCTGAAATCGGATGTGTCGGCCGAAAGGCGCAAATATCGCAGCTTTGCTGTAAACGGACACAACGCAAACAGTGTCCTTTTCAGGATGAAGAAGAAGAAGAGAGCATTGATCGTTTGTCTGATCAAGGGCGAGAACTGGCATCGTACCGAAAAGATCTTGGACATCTGGTGGATGAGGATCCGTCCGCATTCTGGCTGGACTGCAACTAGTAACAGATGCTAATAAACAGAAGAAATTGTATGTTTTGGCTGACCTCATGTGCACGCTTATGGCACTATCTCACTCCTCAGCATACGTCGAAAGTGTGTTTTCGAAGGTTAACTTAGTTAAAACTAAACAAACCAACAAGCTTTTGTGTGAAACAGTTTCCAATCGAATACTAGCCAAGCAAGCAGTTGCCAAAGTTGGAGTTTGTCATAAGTTTCATGCATACACAGATGGATCAGCAACTAATGCAACAGAAGATGGGGGGTGGAGGAGTCTTCCTGAGCTTAAGCAATGGCACACAAAAAAGATAGCACTCGCAACAGGGAAATTTTCAAGTAACTTCACAGCAGAGGCAGAGGCCTTAAAAACTGCATCAGAAATTCTAATGACAGAAGAAAGCTCAGAGAGACCAGTAGCTATCTTCTCAGTGATCACAACGCTGAAAAGTCAAAGTAATGCTGAACTGGATGACCTAAGAGTAACACTTCACAGACTATGTCATCAATACAAAAGAAAGAGTCGTGATACAGTGGATCCTCTCTCACTGCAACATCCCTGGAAATGAAGAGGCTGACAGATTGGCAAAGGAAGGGGGAAAACTTCAACTTGACAGAAATATAACCTATGAGGAGTCCAAGAGTTTTATCAAGCGCAGGTACAGGCACAAGTGGGAAGAAGAGCATCCAGGCCACACAAAAAATGATCCGTATTACCAGCTCAGCAGAAGTGAACAAGTGGTAATCTTCAGACTTCGCACAGGTCATAACAGATTGAGATACCATCTATTCAACAAATTAATGATAGGAACTACTGATGAGTGTGACTTTGGCACCGATAAAATGACTGCCGAACATCTGCTTCAAAGGTGCCCAACATATGAGGAACAGAGAAAACGCAGATGGCCATCACCAGTACCATTCCTGGAGAAAATCTACGGAGATATCAACAGCCTCAGGCTGACCACTGCTTTCTTTGAACTTATTCAAGTTGACATCTGAGGGTGAACGAAGAAGAAGAAGTCATAAGTTTAATCCTAGTAAAAGCGTGGTTGAAGATGTGCGTGAAGGACGTTATCGGCAGAGATATGCAAAGATTTTGGAACCACAATCAAGATTTCACGTTGTCAATTCATGCATATGATCTTGACGAAGGAGAAGTTGTCGACATGGATGCCGAGTCGCTGACAAGTGACAATTTTCAACTGTAACAAGTTACAACTAACATTTTATATTTGATTTGAGGAACATTTTGATAATGTAACTACTGTAAGTATGTTACTGTTAAAATATCTCATTTTGAAGAGTTCATATATTAGGGTGTTAATTAAATCATTTTAATATAATTGTGAATTTTTGGTAATAAAAAATAAAAATGAAGAAATAAATAAAAATTGGAATCGCACAGCTTATTTGTGCTAAAGTTGCACTAAAAGATTGTGTAAGCATCGTCGATCCAGTGTATTTGAGGCATAAAATAATCTGGGTATTTCTGGGTTTTTTTAAGAAGAAAATCTGTGTTTATCTCTAGAACTTGAGTAGCAACCTTGTTGTTCATGCTAATAATTTCGTTGACCTTGTACACAGTGAAATTCACACCCAAACTATTGAAGGTGTATGGATGCAAGCGAAGAGAAAACCACGTTACGAAGGCGGCACTAGTCGTGGAAAGTTTCATTCTTATTTAGCAGAGTTTAAGTGGCGCTACAGTCACAAACATGTTTTCGGACAGTATTTACAACTTTTGTGCGAAAATTTCAACATATAACTTTCTAAGATTATTAATACGTATTGACTTCGCTTCACTTCACCGGGCGCCAAAAGTTCCCTTTTGGCAATTTCTGTGTTTCAAGAGTAGTCTCCCATTCATTTCTACTCGTAATATATTTTTTTTTATTATAAGTCAAAATGAGGCCCTGTAAGGGATATTTTCTAACACAAACCTTATTGAGTAATTTGGGACCGGAATTCGGAGGAGTGCCACCGAAAACAGAAGAGGGAGAAGGCGAGAACTAAGTTTAAAAAGAACATAAATAAAATATGTATGACTTATGAATGGACGTAGCTGGTGATGTATCATCATCATCGTCATCATCATCATTATTGTCGTCATCATCATCACCCTCCGGCTCCCCTGAAGCATGGGCCTTCAGCCAACTTACGCCAAGTCTTCGTGTCCCGTGCCATCAGCTCAAGATCTCTCTATGTTTTCTTCCTCCGCATTGTGGCTGTTTCCAGTTCTCTTCTCCTTGTGTTCTTCGGTTTCCTTCAACCTTTCTTACCCTGGGAATTCCAGAGCAAGAATTACCTTATAATGCTATCAACAAGTTTACTCAATGTGTCCTATCCATCGCCTGCGTTTTCTTCTCATCTCTCGTTCGACTGGCACTTTTCTGGATCTTGTGATCAGCTCCACACGGGTGAATGTCATTGTTAAGAAGCTCCCATTTATCGTGGTTTTGTTTCCCATGCGTTTTTTTATATTTTAAAAGGAGTCATTGTTTCGTATTTATGGTTGTATTGATGTAGCTGTCGTCAATATTGATCAGTGTTGCCAGTCTGAATTGTGAAAAAAACTAGATATCGGCGACTTGGGCTATATTGGGTGATCTTTAGGCTACTTTGGGCTATTTTAGCCGATTTCGACGAAATCTATGTGACGTTCTTCAACTAATGATGGAAAATGACACCTAAACGGGACCCAAAAATAAACCTAGATCTAAGTGAATCCACCTAGGAGTGACAACACTGATATTGATTACTTGACTTCGAGTTCAATTAAATATTGTACACTTCCATCTGTGGTTGTCTATGGTTTAATATCTTCAATAAAGCCATGTAAATCATAACATAATCATTGTCCATTCGACTTTCTTAGAATTCCCCATAACATTTAAGTTTTCTATTTGACTCTAGGCCCTAATTTTTTCAAGATTCCTGCTGAATGTGTTTAACCGCTTGCTTCTTGTCTGTTCGTCGAGGTTAAGGGCGTTATTTTCGCTTTCTGTCCCTATTGTATCAATCATTAACTATAACTCTTATTCACCTTTTTTGCTGTTAAGATTGTATTATTCGCATATCCCAATTTTTAAAAAAAATATTATGTCCACCAACTGATAATCCTGACATGACCTCTATAGATCTTATAAATTTTCATTCTGCAGGTTTAACAGATTAAGTAACAGCACACTTCAGATTAAACAACACCTCACCTTAAATTACACACTTAGTCAACACGATTATCTATATTACACACTCGCACAACATTGAACAACTCCATATTGCAGAGTTTCCCAAACGTTTTCGGGTTACCGCCCCCTTGGCTCACTGAACACACCCACAGCGAGCCCTCCATTTTGTTCATGCTACGTTCTCGTTTTAAGCGCTCACGTCAGGTTATATAATCAAATCGCTTTTAGATGTATGCATTATAATAAGTCACTGGCTTCCTTGCTCAGTGGTCTATGGTTCGATCCCCAGATGAGGTGGGATTTTTTTTTAGGTCACAAACGGCTTCTGGGTCGACCCAGTCCCTATTGGGTACCAGAGCAACTTTTGGGAAGGTTAAGGCGGCCGGCGTGATGCTGACCACATCACCCCTAGTGCGCCGATGGTCAAGAAAATATGGGCCTAACACCATATTCCCTATATGCCTCAATGGGCGTGTAACGGGATCCTTTACCTTTCCCATTTTTATTATAATTAGTAATATTGTTGAATTTAGCCTGGCAAATCCTCAACCACCCAACCCCATTACTGTCACCACCTTTTCTCTTATAACCCCCTTAAATCCTCCCAACGTCCGCAGGGTGGCGGTACCGCCCACTTTGGGAACCTCTGCTATATACAAGAGACAAACATAAAGAAAGCAAAAAAACAGCATTACATACGTCAGACATTTAGTCAACATTACTGTATACAGAGACACTAAACCAACAAGGTTGCTGAAGTTAGACTTTCAGTCACCACCACTACTTAGATCAGCCGCGCGAAAACAAACGATGACTTACATTTGATAATCAATACACCAATTTAGAATAAAAACTAAAATAACACCACTAGTTTGATTAGACACTAAATGAACACCACTTCTTAGATTAGGTATTCAGCCTGTAACAACGCTTTTATTATTTACTGTCAACACCATTAGTTGATTTGTTCTCTTAGCTCAGATATTCACAGAACACCGCTATTTAGATTAAGGTTTCTTAAACTTGTGAGTGCCATGGACCTCTTTAATTGTCAGATGAATGTAGTGGAGCCTTTGATTGTCAGATGAATGTAGTGGACCCTTTGATTGTCAGATGAATGTAGTGGACCCTTTGATTGTCAGATGAATGTAATGGACTCTTTGATTGTCAGATGAATGTAGTGGACCCTTTGATTGTCAGATGAATGTAGTGGACCCTTTGATTGTCAAATGAATGCAGTGGACCCTTTGATTGTCCAATGAAGGCTATAGACTCCCTGTTATAAAAAAATGTACATAAAAGCATAATACAAAACTTTACATTTAAAATTTTAGATTATGGACAAGGATCCCTATAATCCATTCATGGACATCCCCTAAGGTGCCCGTGAACCAGAGGTTTAGGAACCCTGACATAGATTATGGCACTGTTTCCCAATCACGTTTTCGCAGACAAGGAATTTCAAATAAACAGACCTGTTAATGATTTAGCAAGAAATTGTGAAATAAATTAATACAAATCAGTTGAATCGCAGCATTCTAACTTTTCCCTCAAAGTTTCGCGAAAATTTCGTCTGCTGGCAGTAATACGTCTTACCCACTTTTTCTTCATTCGGTTTTACTGTGTGATAAATATGAAAAGTTCGTTCGACTATCTAAGCCAGTGTTTCTTATCCTTTTAGAGGTCCCGCTTCCCTTTACAGCATCTTAAGATACTTCACACCCCTTTACAGCATCTTAAGAAGCTTCACACCCCTTTATCTTGAAGCTCGCAAAACATGCCAGAAATGCTTAAAAGAGGTAAAAGTTTATTTTGAGAAAACTTCATTTACAGAATGTGACTAAGGTTCGGTATATATACTGTTCAAAAAAAGAAACGCAACATTATTGCAGTGGTAATGGACACCAAATTTCAAACTTGTGCCAAAATTTTATTTTACGGAATTAATGTTTCAATCTTGGCATGAAGAAACTTTCAGACTTTAACAATGAAATGATGTTCATTAAATTTTGTTTGGACTTTTATTCTTTGCGACTGAGGCCTCCGTTTCAGTAAGGTGTATGGCCTCCTCTGGCCTCTATCAGAGAACGACATCTCCTTGACATGGATCCGATTAGCCGTTGGATCTGTTGTTGTGGGATGGCTGCCCACTCTTCCCGCAGTGCAAGAGACAACTGTCGGAGATTGGCTGGAGCCACGTCTCGCTGGCGGAGTCGTCTGTCGAGTTCATCCCATAAGTGTTCTATGGGGTTCATGTCTGATGACATGGCTGGCCACGGAATGGTCTGGACGTTGTTGTCAGCGAGGAACTGGGTGGTGAGTTGTGCCACATGAGGTCGAGCGTTATCCTGCTGAAAAATCGACCCTCGTGCAGCCAGAAGTGGAAGGACGTGAGGACGAAGAATTTCAGCGACGTATCGTTGGGCATTCAGGCGTCCTTCAATTTGCACCAGGTCACTTCTTCCCATGAAGTTGATCGCCCCCCCCCCCACATCAGTACACCTCCACCACCATGTGGAGGAGCCTCATCAACGCTGTTCTGGGCGTAGCGCTCATGGACTCTGCGGTAAACTCTTCTCCGTCTATCGTGTCGCTGGAGCACAAAAAATGATTCATCACTAAACCAAACCCGTCTCCAGTCATTCCCAACGGTCCATTGACGATGCTGGTTCGCCCACTGCAGTCGGTTCTGGCGATGCCGGTCCGTAAGAACAGGACCTCTGTAGGGTCTTCTAGCCCAAAGACCAGAGTCGTGCAGCCGGTTCCTGACCGTTTGATCTGAAATTCGACGAGCTGCTGACATTGACTGGACTGTGGAGGACGCAGATGCAAGTCGATTCCTGAGGTGACGCAGCCGTATGAAGCGGTCTTCGGCAGGAGTTGTGACTCTGGGTCTTCCACTGCGCGGCCGGTCTGCCACTGAGCCAGTTTCTTGAAATCGCCTCCAAAGGCGACTAATGGTGCTTCTAACCACATTAAATTGTCTGGCCACTACACTTTGTGACTGTCCAGTCTGTAAACGTCCAATGATGATGAGTCGTTGTTCTTTTTTTTTTTTTTTTTTTTTTTTTTTTTTTTTTTTTTTTTTATCTTTCTTTCCACTTTACAATAAAGGTACATTTTGCATGAAGTACAAAAGAAATGCAAAAAAACAAAAGCATTGCTTGTTACATATGAAACCTCGTGTGCACTCACACTTCCATTATGTACTTACACAAGTTACAAGTAAAAAAAAATAAAAGAATAACTGAAAAAAACAAATACTTAGAAAAACAAATTAAGATATTAAGTAATATAGATTTTATATAGGCTTAAAGAGTAAAGTGGAATAAAAAAAGTTGATTTAATTTTAAAGAAGAAAGAAAATTTGAATTGGTTTAGAGCTAAGTAAAATCCTATATAGTTCCTTGTATTTTACATGTACACTTGAAACTACTGATTAGACACTCCGAAAAGAGCCAAAGCATTTAAGAAGGAAACTGAAGAAGAGAAGAAGCCTGGAATCTGCACCTATATACCGATATATACGTACACACACATACATACATTCGTTCTGTTTTATTCCTAATTTATATTTCTTTTTCAATTAAAACTAAAAACCAGTACAATTTTATAGTACATATAACCACTCACTCGTACTCGCACTCACTGGCCCACTTAAAAGAAAGTTTCCATATAAACTCGCTCACAAACACATTGGAAATTTCACCCATAAAGCCAAAAATGGCTATCATTTTTAACATATGTACAGTCAATTCTGGGTTGAAATTACTTTCCGTTTTTTTTTAACACGTACACTACTTATACATTTCCCTTAAAATACAATTGCAGTATATGCAAAAAAAAGTATAGTGTTTGTCTTTTTTTTTTTGAAGATTACGTCAGCTGGGTTAAATGCTTTGTTTTCTGGGTGAAAATATGTAGAAACAGTTTTGCATTAAAGACCCTTTGCTCGTAGAGGGCTTTATTTCTACACATCCATGCCAGATGTCTATATTCTGCTAGAAATGTTTGTAAATGTAATTCAATGTGTGGAGTCATCCTTGGAAGGATGCAGAGCATAACTGCTTTATACATATCTACTTCTGTTGTTGCATACTTTTGTAATATCTGTTTCAAAGTGTTCACAGTTTGTGTCACTGTGTCGCAATAAAAGAAAATGTGTTCCTCTGTCTCCATGAAGTTTAATCTACAGAGTTTACATTTTATTCGTACTGTGATTTTTTTTCTTTTCTCTATACATGATTGGTGTTGAATTAAATAATAATCTATAAGTTATTTCTTTTACCCTTGGTGATGTGTTTGTTTTATGTAACTGAAAGAAAACCTGCGAGTAGTCTGATATACCATATTTATATCCTCTTTTTATTCTTTGGTAAAGCGGAGGTTCCTGTGCTAACACTAAATCTTGATATATCTCTTTAGTTGTTCGGTGTATTGTTTTTTCTTTTCCTTGTATGCATGCGACGCATTGTTTATAGAAATTAGGTAAGACTCCGGAATGGTGCGGTGCTGTATTGTTAAATTTACATAATTTTGCTAATGGTAGTCCAACATAGTAGTGTGCTAAAGGATATCCCTGTGGTTCATTTATTATACTACTTATAAATTTGATTCTCATAGCTTGAATTTTGGTGGATATATCTTGTAGGGATATTCCTCCTCTTGCTTTGTTCTGTATTAATGTTTTATGTTTTATGTTATGTATTGTGTGACGGAAAATGAAATGTCTGATTAAAGAATTTATTTTTATTAGAGTTCTTTTTGGAGGGTTAAAAATATTGGATATATATAGTAGCTTTGGAATAACATATGTGTTTACTATGATGCCCCTACCGAATATTGTAGCGTTTTTATATTTGTAACATTCTAATTTCTTTTCAGTTTTTAAGATTACGTTTTTCCACATTTCTTTGTTTGTTTTATATGGTATAGACATGAAATTTACTCCATATACTTTCATGTGGGTTTTTTTTTGTTTGCTGTAGGGGAAAGTCTGTTTTGTTAGCCCAATGTCCTATGCCCATTATTTGTGATTTTTTAATGTTGATTTTTGAACCGCTAGTTATGCTAAATGTATCGAAAGTATCTAAAATGTTTTTTATTGATAATCTGCTTGAGGGGAAGAAGATTGTGTCATCCGCGTATGCTATTAGTTTCTTTTCACCTATACCTGGCACATGGACGCCTTTAATACTTGTATTTTTCCTGATGCTCTCTAATAAAGGTTCCAACACAAGTACATATAGTAAAGGAGACATTGGGCAACCTTGTCTGACTGATCGAGTGAGAGGAATTGTTTCAGATATATTGTGATTTATCAGCAATCTGCTTTCCGGTGCTTTGTATATGATTTTTATCCAAGATCTGAAATACTGGCCGAAATTATTTTCTTGTAAAATTTTGTGCAAGAAGGCATGTGAAACCCTATCAAAGGCTTTTTCTTGATCTATGGACATTATTGCTGCAGGTGTGTTTTTGTCATGCGTGTATTGAATGATATCCCGAATGAAATGTGTATGTTTGTTTACGTTTCTGTTTTTAACTCCACATTGTTGATCCTGATGGATGAGTTTATGCATAAAGGGTTGTAGTTTTAATGTTAAGGCTTTGGCAAGAATTTTGTAATCTGTATTAAGGAGAGAGATTGGTCTGTAATTTTGCATGTATTTCTTGTCTGTACTTACTTTGTGTATTAATGTTATGTAGGACTGGTTTAAACTAGCGGGGAGTTTTTTCTTTCTTAAAAGCTTCGTGAAGTGTTTTTAAAAGGAGAGGTCCGAGTAGGTGAAAAAATTTCAAGTAGAATTCCACTGATAGACCGTCAGGACCAGGGGTTTTTTGTTTTTGTAGTGTGTTTAAGGCGGACTGTAGGTTGTTTATTGTGAGAGGCTCATCCATAATGTTTTTCTCGTAGTCATTCAACCGTGAGCTGTAGGCTGGGGAGAATTGTTCTGTTGGTGACTGTATAGGGTCCTGAGTGTATAATTGCGAATAAAACTCGTGAAAGGCTTGGGTTATTTCCGGGGTGGTTGTTAATTCTTTGTTTTCTTTATCAGCAATTTTGTGTATTTGTCTGCTTTTTTGTATATTTTGTTCTATTGCTAGAAATTGTTTACTCGGTGTCTCTTGTATTGGGACGTATGGTCTGGTTCTTACTTGAGCCCCGTTAAATGTGTATTGGTCATACTTTGTTATTTCTTCTTGTAGTGAAAAAATTTGTGGGGCGTTCTGTCTAACTTTTCAGTTAGAAATAGTGCTTTTTCTAGCATCTGTTTTTGTTTTTTAATACTTTTTTGTATGAACGTTGCAATAGACTGTGTTACTTCTTTGATTGTTCCTTTTAGCAAATCCCAGTATTGTGTTATGTTTTCTGTTGGTACATTACTGTCGTAGTCTTGAATGAGTTTTGCCACAGTTTTAACATAAAATTCATTTTGTAATAGTGAATTGTTAAACTTCCAGTGGGGAGATCTTTTCGTAAGGTTTATATGTTCTTTTCCGTTGACCGTTAGAAGGACTGCTTTGTGATCCGAAAAGTTGGTAGTATGATTTATATTTCTTATTTTATTAATGGTATAACTACTATGTATATAAAATCTGTCCAGCCTCGAAGAACTTCCAAAGGGGCGTGTTCTATCTGTGTATGTTGTTTCTGTTCCTTTTGGGTATTTTTTCCTGTATGCGTCTGATAAGTCGAGTTCCTCTAAGATGTCTTGTAGTATGTCTATTTGTTTATGTTCTGTCTTTCTTTCTTTGTTCCTTGACTGTATTTTCGCTCCTACTCTATCCATTTCATGTAATACTATGTTAAAATCTCCTCCTATTATGACTCGATTTCCTTTATAATGTTGAGTTACCGTATCAGATAGTGTTTGGTAGAAGTGAAATTGTCGTGTCCTGACTGCTGGGGCATAAACGTTTATTAATGTGTGTGTATCTGTGTGATCGTTTGAATTTCTTATTTGTATTATTGCAAATCTACCTTCTCTATCTTTATTTTTATGTGTTATTTCCCATTGATCTGAAGTCTGTAAGATAGCTACTCCTGTGTGTGATGTTCCTAGGCTAAAATGTGTATCTCGTAAACCTAGGATTGTTGTGATGCGGTTTGCACGTGATTCATCATTTACAAGGGTTTCTTGTAGAAAAACAAAGTCTGGTTTGTATGTTTGTATTAGGGCTACAATTTTATCTGTCTTATTTGCGAGACCTCTCACATTGAGGGTCATAACGGTTAGAATGCTTGTCATTGTTGGGAAGAATTAATTTTGTTGTGTTTATTTAAACCGAATTCTCTAGTACATAGTATAATACACAGTTTCGAAGTTATAAGGGTATGAAAAACAAACATTACCTTCATGAAATCCATACAGACACTTGCATATACACCTGTGCTTATATATTTAACTATGTATCTATTCATACTTATATCTACACAACTTGAGTGTGCCCAAGAGGGAATTGTGAATGTATAAAGATAGATCAGTAATGTTTTTAAATATTCACGAGTTCCCTTTCTGTCCGTTCGCATCGTCCCTTTACCACACCACGTTCTTAAGTGGGAGTTCATTTTGTATGTTTCAAAAAGTCTGAGTTTGTATAAGTGCGTTTTCGTTGTCATCCATCCTTAAGGCAGTTTCATCACAATTTGGGTCGTAGTAACCTTCTTCAGCTGTGAGGGTAGCCCAGGGAGGGGAGGTGTAATGCTTGAAAGGCGTGTCTGGAGCCGAATCACTTGAACTATTCTTTTCTTTCTGTATGCTGGGGTGACTTATGCTGGTCCCTGGCGTGGGTTGAGGAGATGGCTGTGTTGTTCTCCTGATTTTCGTCTGTGTAGTTTTCTTTTTGTTTTGTTTTCTCTTGTTGACAAATAATGTGAACCTGTCATTGGTATTGCTTTCAGAATCCGATTCTGACAACATAACGTTATTTATGTTTTCTGAAGAGTTGTTGACAACTGGCAGGATGGTTGTTTGGGTCTCCTGTGTCGGTGGTACAGGTTGTACCTGTTCTGTAGTTTGTTCCTTGACCGGAGCTGCATTGAGAGTCGCTACCTGGGTTTTTTTTTCCGGGGGCATTGGTTAACCCAGTGATTATCTTGTCCACACATCGCACATGGTGTGCGTCGACCTGGGATAGTGACGAAGACTTTCAGGTTTTTCTCCTGGCCTTGTGATTGTAATTTCATGTTTATATAATGGGGAATGTCTCTTGTTGGGTTATACATAAAAGCCCACTTATCTGACGCATTTTGAATTTGAAAGGCCGCGGCCTCTTTATCCCCCGTGATAGAGGCAACGATTGAAAGTACTGCTTCTTTTTTAATCGTTGGGGGTAGCCAGTTCAACACACCCTTTGCTTTCTCCTTTTCTTGGTGTTCAATGATGATGGACATTTTTGGGTTGTCCCACTCGAACTTTTTGCCATGTAAATTCTTATAGTGGGTGATATGCGCCGAAGTGGTTAAAGTCGCGTACCACTTTAAGGGGTCAGCAAAGCGATAAAGGGCTGCGATGCCTCTTGGGCCAACTCCTGCTGGTCCAGTCAAAATACTTGAAATAAAAGAGTACGACGCCCTTGCTGCCTGTGGACCGGAGGTTGTTAACACCAGCGTACCAGGTCTGTGGAGTAAACCACCCTCAAAAGCCTCATCCATATTTAGAGTAATTTCTGGAATTTCCATGTTGGATTGTTATTTGTCTAAACCAATATCCACTAGGGAAGAAAACAACACACACACACTCGCACAAAAATCAGCACGAGAAATCCGAGTAGAAAGGACAAGTAAATCCAAACCTATGCTACTGCAGCTAAAGTCTCAAATCCATGCTTGCGCATTGAATTTTCAACTGAATTTATTCGAGGAGCGTCAATCTTTTATAGGCATTCAATAATATGGTCAGAGAGTTTTGTGTTCAGTAAGTTTCACGGGATTCTCATGAACCTGTCGCGAGTTATTGTCAAAAATGTGGTTTTGACCTTGACCTCTTTCATGACCTCACGAATCATGAGGTGAGTACAATTCAGGTAACCACGAGAAGTTAATGACCAGGTAGACACAGTCGATAGGTTGACTGATGTCCAATCAGCGAATATCTTTTATAAAAGTAACACCAAAAAAGTTGCGTTTCTTTTTTTGAACAGTATATAATTCACGTTGTCAATGTTCTATTTGGTACACATACATTTGAGTTTGTGAAGCCCTGATTTACGGGGTTAGAGCGCTTGTCTGTCGGCAACTAAGTTGTCCTGTTACGGTATCGAAACCTGGTAGCGTCACTCTCCCGTATACGCAGAGTAAATGGGTATCTGATTCTGCTCTTGGGTTAGAGAAGGCAAAGGTTATGAGGAAAGGTACTAGCCATCCCACCTCAAAATTCTGGACCTAGTATGGTGAAGTCTATAAAACGTCACTCCCCTACTGAATTATCTGCTAGGGACAAACATTACCTTATTTTTAAGTATGAAAAGCAAAGAAGGAAACCGTCTGATGCCGAGAAAGAGTTTTTTTTTATTGTGTCAAAAATTCAAATAAAAACTCAACTTTGGTGCAAAAAGAAGCAAATCTGTGACGTAAGTCCTGTTCATTCGATTCATTTTCTGCCCAGCCCACCTTTTTGCTAGCTCCTCTACCTAAGTACTTTTCTGGAAATTACCTTTTTCGTTTTGCGTACACTCCTCGAACCAACTCATCTTTTTCCAGCTTAAGCCAAGCCTGATAGGTTTATCTATCTAATTATGAAACGTCTGCAGCGATGCAACCACAATAGTGTAAAACCTGGTCTCTTATATTAAACTCAAACGCTGACAGTCGAAAAACACAACATCCGAAGTAAATTGTCCGACTAAGACATTCGGATGGTGTATTAGTTTCCGGTCAGCTTGACTGTCGATGGCTGTTTAAAGATAACGTTTTATTATCTTGAGGGTGTGCCCTGCACTATTGACCATCCTGTGTCTGTCCTATAATATTGCGGAATTAGGGCAAGGCATACGACATTATTAATTCCGGCGAGGTCTCAGATCCTAATAAACAGAGACACCAATATTGACAAATTAGTTCCACTTATCACATTATGGCGATGTCAAGAATTATAACAATGTGCAGGTGGAAATATATTAAAATTAACTAGCCTAAACGGTGATTAGCTTTAAATTGAAACATAAACTAGAATAAACAATGATTAGTTTTAAACAAAAATAAACTATAAAGTTAAAGACTTAAGAGAGGTACTCTGTTGAATATTCTGTCAGTTTCTGGTACTACTTACTAGTACACAGTTCTTGACACCCTCTATAAGAGACGAATCTAGTGGACACTCGAATGGTGACTTTTGTGGGATTTACTCTTGTAACGCAACGAGTATGATCCCAAAAGCCATTCGACTCCTGACAAGAGAAGGAACAGTCTAGAATTCACAGTGAACCAGTATCAACTACACCATACTGCAGCTTTAACCCTTTGCCGCACCTAGACAGTTAAGTTGACCTAATCGACACAGATACTGGACTCTCAAACATTATTCCACTAATTCCATATCTTCCCATGACAAAATAACAATGTTCTAAAAGATAATATACCAGTTATTTAACTGTTTCTAAAAGTTGCCCATTTCAAATTGTTAACCTTGTTTCAATTATATTTCATAAATAAATATCATGTTTATATTATATTATATATACTGAAGCACATTAAAAACGCACCACTATTATATATACTGATGCCGAGAAGCTGGAAAAAAAGTGTGGGAATGGATTTTCCCCGTGTTTGTCATGAGATAGAGAGCGAATGGCTGCTGGAATGGAAAGTGCATGATTCAACCTACGGCTTTGTGTACAGACTACATGAAAACAATGAAAGTTACACGTGCAACACGATTCCCAACAGCTATGACCCTGAAAATATGTACGCGTTGTGGCAGTATACTCGGTATAAAAAGGCCGTTGAGACAAAACACTCAGTACATGTGCTTGAAATGCCACGACTATCTGAAAACGACCGCCAACGAGCCATTGGTATGTTGGAGACCGGAATGAGCTCGCGGGCCATTGCCAGAAGGATGAATTGCCACCACAGCACTATTGTACGTCTCAATGAACGTTACGGAACCACTGGCAGTGCCCGGGATAGACTTCGGTGTGGCCAACCACGAATTACTACCCCTGCGCAAGATCGTCATATTGTGCTGAGTCACCAAAGGAATCGTTCTCCTACGGCAAGTCAAACAGGAAGATCAATAGTGGGTAGACGTGGGCAAGTCTCTCGAATGACAGTCATACGACGACTCAGAGATACAGGCCTTACTGCAAGACGACCTTATGTTGGGCCAAACTTGACTCACAGACATCGTCAGCAGCGAATGCAATGGGCAGAGCAACATGTCAGATGGACTAGACTGCAGTGGAATGCTGTCCTATTCACAGACGAGAGCAGATTCAACATATCCTTTGCTGATGGACGTATGCGGATTTGTCGACGGTGTGGAGAGCGCTTTGCAGATTGCTGTGTTCGTCAGCACAACCGATTTTAAGGTGGCAGTATTCACATTTATGGAGGATTCAGTTTTCACTATCGCTTGCCTCTTCACGTCTTCCGTGGAAATGTTAATGCTGTGACATATCGAGATGAGGTTCTGGATGCATTGGTTGCTCCTGCGTTCACAAATTATCCAGACTTGCAGCTTCTCCAGCAGGATAACGCACGTGCGCACACCGCATGCATTACGCAGAAATATCTACAGCAGCAGAACGTTGTGACGATTGATTGGCCTGCCCTATCACCAGACATGTCCCCTATAGAACATCTGTGGGACGAGCTTGGACACAGAGTCTACAGGCAAGGTTCTCCAGCTAATCTGCAACAGCTCGAAGCTGCTCTTACACGTGAATGGGACTTGATTCCCCGGAATTTCCTTCAGAGACTTGTGCGTTCCATGTGGAGCCGCTGCCAAGCTTGTTTGCAAGCACACGGTGGACATACCAGATACTGAGGATAGTGTGAATGAATTTTTTTATTGGTTGCATTTTTGGTTTTCTCCCTTGCCTGCACAGAATGCAATGAATTTCATAACAATCAAATGTACAAATTCATGACCAGCATGGATTCATAGGAAAATGACAAAAGATTCCAAATATGTAAACTTGTAAACACTTATATTTACATTTCACACTCTGTTCCTGGATTATACAGGTGGTGCGTTTTTAATGTGCTTCAGTATATATATGTATATGACAATCGGGAAAAGACCGATTGACTTCTGGAAAGACAGATGACACTGGGAAAGACTAGAAACCGGCTGACCGGGTTAGCACCCCGTAAGCTGTATTACTGCTACAGAACCCAAAAACGATAGATGCCCCCAGGATTCGCCGAAGAGGGGGGGGGGGAGGATGATGAATCCACAGGCGCCTCATTGGAATCGACCAGACCCGTTACACGGACTTCGAGCTCTGAACAACGGCTGAAATTTCCATGTGCCTGTGGAAGGAAATTCTCTACTCAGAGAGGAATGAAAATCCACAGAACGATAAAGGGGTGTAGGAGTTCATCAGGGGGAGATCAACAGCGCTCTGTCTCGACGGATAAGACGTTAGAAGAACGCAGCCAGGAGTCAATCCACAGTGCTGAGTACATTCAAGTTGATCTGCCTGATGATGATCTCACACACTTCTTGGATGGGAAGAGAGATGCAATCAAGTTTCCACCTGCCAGTGCAAAAGGGTTGGATAACTACCTGAAGCAGATAAATTTGGAGAAGAAGCTGGAAATCTTCGGCGACATAATATATCTCCACTGTCGCAAAGTGTTCGGAGACAGGGAGGCAAGGGAAAGTAACCCACCACTGAAAAGTAGAAGACAAATTAAAATAGAAGAAATCAGGAAACAGAAGAAGCATGCCCGAAAACTGTTCAAGAACGCAGTTGCCACAGAGAAGGAAGGGTTACGACAGGTTTGGGAGCACCTGAAAGACCAACATAATGCCCTTTGTAGAGCAGAAAAGTTGTGCAGGAAGAGAAGGAAGACTCGACGGGATAGGGAAAGATTCTTCAGGGAGCCCTTCAAGTTTGCCAAAGAACTGTTTGAGCAGCCACGGTCGGGTAAGCTAAACAGCGGGAAAGAAGACCTGGAAGAACACCTTAGAATGACATACTCAGATGGTCGCAAAGATGAGCCGCTCAAAAGCATGGCAGGTCTTAAATGGCCGCGTAAGCCAGGAGCTGAATTTAACACCAAGCCCCCAACGGTGCAAAAGGTAGAAAGCATTGTCCAGAAAGCTCGGTGCAAGTCAGCTCCAGGTCCTAATGGTGTTCCATATGTGGTGTATAAGAGATGCCATGAGGTGCTCAAACGACAACTCCGTTTACTGAAGAATGCGTGAAAAACCCAGCTTGTAAGCAAGGAATGGAGAAAGGCGAACGGAGTCTACATCCCGAACGAACAAGATTCCACAGACATCAGTCAGTTCAGGCCAATCTCACTACTCAATGTGGAAGGGAAGATATTCTTCTCAGTGATGGCGAAAAGACTCACTACATACCTCCTGACAAATGGGTAAATTGACACTACCATTCAGAAAGGAGGTATCCCAGGTACACCAGGATGTCTAGAGCATGCCACAATGATCTGGGAAGCAATCCAAAAGGCAAAGTCTGACAGAACAAACCTTCATGTAATCTGGTTGGATCTAGCGAATGCTTATTGATCCGTTCCACACCAAATGTTGTGGCAGGCCCTAGAAATGTATCATGCTCCGCAAGAGATTGCAGCAATGCTGAAGCTGTATTTCGCTGGGTTTTTTGTCAGATTTTCAACCAGAGAGTACACAACGAAGTGGATTAGCCTTGAAGTTGGAATTGCGATGGGATGTACCATCTCTTCGATACTATTCGTGATGGCTATGCAGGTAATCCTCAATGCGGCTGAAGGAATGGCTATAGGTCCAAAGCTCGGCGGAATGTGTCATATGCAACCGCTCAAAGCATTCATGGATGACACAACAATTCTGACATCAGATGAACATCAGGCCCGGGGGATGTTAACACGCCTGGATGAACTAGTCAGCTGGTGCAGAATGAGCTTCAAACCCAAGAAGTCGAGAAGCCTATCAGTCAGGAAAGGGAAGATAGCAGAGGTCATATTCATGGTTTCCAATCAAAGAACCCCTACTGTCATTGAGGAACCTGTTAAAAGTCTTGGCAGGGTGTACGATGCCTCATTAAAAGACTCGAAGGCAATGCAACAGACAATAGAAATGGCAGACAGAGGACTACAGATCAGAGACCAAAGCAGACTCCTAGGAAAGTTCAAACTGTGGTGCCTCCAGTTCATGTTGATACCGAAGTTGCTGTGGCCACTGCTTATATATGAAATAAGCACAAGTACAGTGGAAGCTATAGAGCAGAAGGTCAACAAGTTCATGAGGAAATGGCTAGGGGTTCCACCAGGTCTGTCAGATGTAGCACTGTACTGCAAAAAGTCAAAACTTCTGCTTCCTTTCAAGTCAGTTGTTGAAAAGTACAATGTAGGAAAGGCAAGGCTTGCAATGACGCTACGCGAGTCAGCTGATGACGTGGTTAAGTCCATTCAGCCCACACTGAAAACGGGAAGGAAGTGGAGAGTGGAAGAAGCTGTTGATGCTGCCCAAGAGTCACTCAAACTGAGGGAGGTAATCGGATACACACAAACGAATAGACGGGGATTTGGTCATGGAGACATCCGCTGGTGGTCCAAGGCAGCAAGCAGGGAGCGCAGAAACATGATAGTTCAGGAGATACGAGGATCTGAGAATGATAAGAGGTTGGTAAAAGCAGTGCAGCAGGTCCATCAAGGCCAATGGACTACATGGGAAGGAGCCCTGTAGAGGTCTTTGACATGGAATGATATATGGCATATGGCACCTCTTAGACTCAGCTTCGTTGTTAGATCAATGTATGACCTGCTGCCGTCGGCCACAAACCTTGTGAAATGGGGAAAGTCGGATGATGAGCAGTGCCCCCTGTGCCAGGGGAGCCAGATACTTGAACACGTGCTCTCAGCGTGTAAGGTGTCATTAGGGCAAGAGCGATACACTTGGCGCCATAACAAAGTGCTAAATGAGCTTGCTTCGACAATAGACCTGGTAAGGATGAAGGCGAATAGCAAACCCAGGCCGAGCACCGCAAAAACATACTTTCTGAGTGCATGAAAGTCAGCATACCCCAAACCGAGTAAACCTGGTAGCAGTTTACCATCTCTTCTTGACTGTGCAAACGATTGAGAGATGGCGGTTGACCTACCTGGATGAGGGGCATATCCAGAGAGTATCAGAAAATCGCGGAGACGGCCGGATATAGTGCTTCATTCATCATCAGCGCTTCAGGTTATACGGATTGAACTGACCGTGCCATTTGAATCCAGATTGGACGAGCAACATTCGTTCAAAGCGGCCAAATATAATGATCTGGCCGCGGATCTGAGACACGATAGGTTCACTGCAAGGCTCATGGCTGTTGAGGTGGTGTAGTGGGTTTTGATGGTATTGTATGGTTGATGTCACTTAGTGGGATGTATGAGGTCAGTTGTGAAGGCTCCTGAGATAAATGTAGATGTGAATTACAGAAGGCCCTTCGTACTACCACTTACGACCTCACACATATCTTTTTTACTAATGAATGTGGCTACGTTAAATTCTAGGGTACTGATATGTACTGTGTTGTATTAGTATATACAAACACACACACAGATAATTACTAAGTGTAATAATATTAATAAAATTTATAACACACTGAACTGACTCAGCTGTTTTAGTTTTAGATATAGAAATTTTCTTTAAGTTTATTTGTTCTGAACCAAGGTTTTATTTTGGTCAGAACATATGAAAGGTTATGAAGTTATGAATGAAATGCATGGATATATGTCATAATAAAATGAAAGGTGTATACATATGTATTTTACAAGACTAGTTAATATTAATACTGTTTATATTTTAAATTTCTCTGGGAGAACGATTAATGGATGTGCTGATGGGGTGGCGTCATCACTCCCATTCTGTAACTACAGGAGCTGTGTCCATTAGATTACAACTTTATACTGTGTCTTTCCCAAAGCTCAGTAAACCGTGGTGGGTAAATTATTATAAGTTCCTTAGAAATATGGTGAATCTTCAGCAGGCCATTTAGTACTCATCTGGTCTGCGAAGAACTGATGCAGAATCAGGTGGGCCACTTCTCTCGACAGCTAGAATAGAACGATAGTCTGCTTCTATACGCTGTTTGCCTGCATACACGTCTGCTGGTGTAACTTTGAATACTTATGTAGCACTAGCTTAGTGCCACATCAGAAACTCACACTTCTGAAACAAAATTGGTGCTGTGTGAGTACTCTATACACTGCACCACTTTTACACAGCACAACACATCAACAATATACAGAAATGGGTCAGATCTCTCTGACCATACAGCACATCTTACCAAGTTGGTTTCATATTGTATCAATTCCCCCAAAGTCTGCAGTGCATATGAGACATGTTCAATAGTTTTCTATTATCCAATAAGATAGGTGATATGTTCTCACATATCTCAACACTTGATCCGCCCTTCATAATCCTTGCTGGCGTCTATGTATTTTGTTTATCTCTAGACCCTGAACTTGGGCTGGGGATCTAGAGCGAACCCCTTACTTGTTGTAAGAGACAGATTTTGATATGGCAGTATCAAATCACTCGAAATATTAAACAATATTAAAATATACAAAAGAAATGCTTTCATTCTTACCAGAATTACGAATAGAGAACACAGTTATATTCTAGCAAAACTCAGCTGAGCTGCTGGCTCTAGTATGGCGTCCCTCTAAATATGGAATAGCTTTCTGGGAAATACACCACTGAATTATTTACTGTGTCTACTACTGGACAGCTTTTAGTTGAATGGCAAAAATGCGCGTCTGTGCGCCAATAATATGATTATCTTTGGCCAATCACCGACTTTCCCCCTTTCAAATTTCAAACCTACAACCAAAAGTCAATTCAGTCATACCTCAGGCAAGTATGTATTATTGTCTGTTGGTCCGTCTGTCTCTACTTGCGTTTCACAAAAAACACACTTGTTTTTTGAACCAACTCTGCCGTCCCCTACACAATTTTGCCTTTAAAGTTATTTTTAGCCACAATTCTCCACCACATTCCCTCTCTTTCATTTCAACTAGATTTTTACGTTTGCAGACTCAAGGCCAAGATTTTGGTTATTTTTAGTGACATGGGTTAACAGTGTAGTCGTTCGTCTGATATGAACAATACAGTCTTTTGTCAATATCTTCCTTATTATCTATTCGTCTGGATAATTTAAAGTATATTATTTGTCAGCTCAAGATGTGCTATCAAACTAGCTAAGTTTTATTTTCGTAACATTATTATTAAGAAAACATATTTTTTTCTCGTCTATTTTTTTTTTGAAATATCTTCGAGAAGCTTCTGTAATGCGGTTGCCGCTGATTTCAAATAAACAACCAAGTATCGCAAAAGCGTCCAAGAAATGACTGTTGCATATAATAGCTAAGGTCCCTTTTGTCCATTTCTTTACATTGTGTCACTAGTGGACGTGAATTTTTTCCTTTCCCCACCAATTGCGTCTTTTTAGCCTTGCTAGTTTCAAACACGTGTTCAGTCATATTTTTTCTTTTTGATCTCCGTTCCCTCCCGTCTCCAAGGGTAAACGTTTTGTCTGCACGTCTAACAAGTTAGTTTCCATGGCGGGTAGTGAACTGCGGCATGGGCAATCATGTCTTCTAGTAGCTTATGCATTATTGTTATCCCTACATTTTATCTTGATAGTTGGAGATATTTTAACGTTGTATCACGGTTAAATTTATCACAGGTGGGCGCAAGAGTACTTGTGGCTGCATCAGTGTATGATTTATTGAAACTGTTGGGGCTGAGGGGACAGTCGAGAACAAGGGCAATGAAGAGGCTTAGTGAAACTGCCGAAAAGGCATCAGGCTGGCTGTGGAACAACCGCAATGGGCAATGGAAATCGTGACAGTAAACACTGTGGTACAGAAAACACCAGGAATTTTTCTAAGTCCACAATACATTGAGTTTTTTGGTGTACAAGTGAAAGGGCTGTGACTGAGGGGCAACAGGCGGCGTGTATTATAAGAGGTGTTAGGCACAAAATTTCAGTTGTTAGCGCGCAGGGGCTAGCCTCGTCGGCTTCGCGCAGGTGTCTCAGTGTGTGTCCTTAGTTGTGATGTGCGACGGAACGAACGGAATAATTTGTCTTCTCTTTGTTGCTTTCACAATAGCCTCCACGCCTGGCGGTGGTGTGGATTTTAAAGTTGCTACCATAAGAGAATTGAAAAAACAACAACAACAACAAAAACAAAAAAACACACACACCCACACAAATAGTAATACGTCTTACAAGGAGAAGGACAAGAAAAACCTACGTTGCGGCCACAAGGCCTTCGTCAGGGACAGACAAACAAGAGACAGGAGGGAAAGAAAATGAGAATTAAGTAGAGAACATGAAACTATAAAAATAAGAGAAAAAAACTCCCTTAATATTAAGTCCAGTCACATGGGAAGCAAGATGGCTGCCACTAAACCGGAAAGAGGAAGTTGATAGTATATTAAAAATAAGAAATAATGAAAACAAGGACTGGAAAAGAGTGAGAAAATAGTAATCAATAAATAATAAATAAAATAAAAAAATAAATAAAATATAAATAAATAAATAATAAATAAATTTAAAACAAATAAATAAATAAAAAATAAATAAATAAATAAATAAAATAAAAAATAATAAAGGAAAAAAATAATTTAAAAAAAAATTTTTTTTTTATTTAAATAAAATAAGTTAAACAAATTTTAAAAAAAAATAGTAATAATAATAATAAGTAAATAAATAAAATTATTAAATTAAAAAAAATGGTTAAAAAAAAAAAAAAAAAAAAACCAGGGTGATCGCATCAAAGTAGAAAGTCATAATACAACTGGGACTCGATAGAGAAAGGCGTCTCAGACAAAAGAATGTTGGTTATTCAAACCGTGTGGTTTGAGGCAACCCATAAGATGGATGAGGCGTTGTTCCTGGCGAAACCGACTGTTGGCGTCCGAGGAACAGTATCTGATGGCTGTCACCTGGATGTCAGTGGCACCGTGGTGGTCAGGGCCATTGAAGTGGATGGCCACAGGTGTGGAATTAAACTGAGAGATGTCATAGAGGTGTCTGCAGAATCGGTCGCCCAGTCGTGTGCCCGTTTGGCCGATGTACGTAATGGTGCAACGTTTGCATATAATAGCATAAATGACGTTGCGTGACTCACATGTGAAGCCATGGGTGATGGTGAACTTGGCGTTAGGGAACGAGACTGAACGTGTTTCGATTACATACTGACATGTCTTCTTACATCGTGTACGGTTACATGGCTTGGTTCCAAAGTGGCCATCGTTGACAGTTTTGAAACGGCTGTGGACTAGGAGGTCCCTCAAATTTTTGTCCCGTCTATATACCAGCAAGGGTGGCTCATTAAATGCTTCCCGCGCCACTGGGTCAGCTTGGAGGAGAGGTAGGTGGCGAAACAGGATCCTTTTGACAGCAGTGCTGTGAGGGTGATAGGTCATTATTAACTTGACTCTATCAGAGGAGGTTTTTTGGCGGGGTTTGAGGGCCTCTAGACGTGAGATAGGGAGAACACGTTCTAAGGCAGAGGTAAGAACATCTTCTGGATACTGTCTGTTACGGAAGAAGTCCAACATTTCTTGTGCTCGGCATAGAAAATTCTCATCATCTTGGCATAACCGACGGAGGCGGAGAAGTTGTGAGAAAGGCAAGGAGTCCCGACAAGCCGGAGGATGAGAGGAAGTATAAAAGAGGTAACTGTGTGCATCGGTGGGTTTGTAGTACACCGAAGTGGTGAGGTGAGGGGGAGTGATAGTGACAACAATGTCAAGGAAATTAACAGAGACAGTGGAGATGTGAGAGGTGAATTGGATCGCAGGGTGGAAGTTGTTAATGAAATTAATGAACCTAGATAGGTCAACCTCTGGCATATCGGTGAGACCTATGCCATCATCGATGTATCTATGATACATCAATGGAAAAGGTCCAGGATACTGCTGCCACACCTGATACTCCAGGTAGCCCATGAAGAGGCAGGCATAACTGGGACCCATCTTGGTGCCCATGGCAACTCCACTTATTTGGTCAAAGAACTGTCCATTGAACTCAAAGGAATTGAGTCGAAGGACCAGTTCTGCAAGGCGCAGGAGAGTCTCTGTAGCGATAGAGGGATGCGTGCGCTGGTCCAGGAAAAACCGGAGAGCTCGGAGACCATCAGAGTGAGGAATGGAAGTGTAAAGTGAGCAAACATCTAACAGAAATAAACGGTAGGTACGGTCTGGAGAAAGCTGAATAGAGGAAAAAGTAGTAAGAGCATGGTTTGTGTCCTTTAAGAAGGAAGGAAGCTGCTCTACAATAGGCTGGAAGATGCCGTCGAGGAAGTCTGATATACGTTCGGTAGGGCAGGCACACGCAGAGACAATGGGTCTCCCAGGGTTGGAGGGTTTATGAATTTTGGGAAGCATATAAAACACAGGTTTGCCCAGACCACTATTGTCAATACGGAGATGAGAAGCGCTAGAAGGTAAGGACTTGTTGGCGATAAGACTTTTGATGGTGTCATGGACCAGACAATTGTTGAGGACTGTCGCATCATTGTCACGGCGCTGGTAGAAGGAGCTGTTGGTGAGCTGCTTATTACCTTCTTGGAGGTACAGGTCCTTGCGCCATACCACAATGGCACCTCCTTTGTCAGCCGGTTTGATAACAATGTCATCTCTGCGGCGGAGCTTAGAGAGGGCATGAGACTCATCAGAAGAAAGGTTTGAATAACGCAGGCGTTGAGGTTGGAGCTGCTGAATGTCGTGTAGGGTATTCTGAATATATAAATCCAGAGCGTGGGAAGCCCCAGGAGAGGGTGTAAAATGTTTATTCTTGGGAGGAGCAAAGCGTGCAAAGGCATCATCTGATTCAGCCTGCGATCTCTGAGGAAAATCACTGTTGCGGAAATGTAGCTGAAGTCGCAGACGGCGATGAAACTGATGGACATCTTGGAGGAGATTGTTCTGATCAGAGGATGGTTGGAGAGGGACAAAGTGCAAGCCCTTGCTGAGGACTGAAAGCTCTCCCTCAGAGAGGGCAAGATCAGAGGGAATACAAACAACCTGGGAACGAGATGGAGTAGAGGAGGCAGGGACAGTCTCAGGGGTAGGACAGAGGCGGGAATAAGAGAAATGGGTTCATTTTCGATACAAGACAACAGGAGGCTGAGACGCTTGGGAGTCATGACGCAAGTGGGCCCGTCCCCCTTAGAGTGTAAAGGAGTATACTGGGCCGAAACACTTGTCGGATGGGGGACTCCTTCTGATGATCAGATTGCCTCTTGTTGTATCGCTCTGTAAAGAGTTTCCTATCATATATGTGTGTGTTTGTAAGTGTAAATCCTTCATTGGAATTAATAATTTGGTTGATTGAAAGTGATGGTTGCACCCGCATAACGTATTTCTAAACAAATAATTATCTACAGAGCTAAACAAAATAACAAGCAACTGAGAAATGAACAAGCAGGTTTTCGATAAAACAGATCCTGTACAGACTAGATAACCACATTGAGAATAATAGTTGAGCAAAGTCTGGAATGGAATTCACCGCTGTACATCGGATTTGTGGACTATGAAAAGGCATTTGACAGTGTAGACAGAGAATCGATTTGGAAATTGATGAGGCATTATGGAGTTCCCATGAAGATCATTAACTTAATAAAGAAGACCTATGAAGACATGGCATGCAGAGTTCTTCATGAAGGACAACTTACAGAACCGTTTAGGATTAGAACGGGAATGGCACAGGGATGCCTCTTGTCTCCATTTCTTGTCTTACTAGCAATACATTGGGTTAAGAAAACATCGACATCACACAACAGAAATGGAATCCAGTAGAATCTGACTAAACAGCTTGATGATCTAGATTTTGCAGATGACTTGGCTTTTCTATCCCATAACCATAATCAGATGCAAGAGAAAATGAAAATTCTGGATGAGAGGTCACAACAAGTGGGCCTGAAAATACACAGGGATAAGACAAAGATTATGAGAATAAATGCAAGAAATGATAGCAAGATTGAACTTGAAGAAACACCACTAAATATGTAGAATCGTACACATATCTTGGAAGTAATATAAACAAGATTAGAGGGACAGACAGTGATATCAAAATAAGAATACAAAAAACAAGAGGAGCTTTCATTGCATTGAGAAACATATGGAGAACGAGAGAAATCAAGTCCAACAGAAAATATTAATCTTCAACTCAAATGTGAAGTCAGTCCTATTGTATGACTCTGAGACATGGAGAACAACAAAAACAACAACCAAAAAGCTATAGACTTTTATAAACGGGGGCTTGCGTAAAATAGAAGGACTGAAATGGTATGACAAAGTCACAAATGTGGAATTGATGACAAGAACCAGACAAGTGCCAATGGAACAAGAGTTCAGAAGAAGACGCTGGCGATTAATAGGACACACATTGAGGAAACCTGTTGATAGCATTACAAGACAGTCCTTGTTCCGGAATCAACAGGGAAAAAGAAGCAGAGGTAGACCAAAAAACACATGCAGACGAGAACTGGAAGGAACCCGTTACACGCCCATTGGGGCATATTGGGAATATGGTGTTAGGCCCATATTATCTTGACCGTCGGCACACTAGGGGTGATGTGGTCGGCATCAGGCCGGCCGCCTTAACCTTCCCAGAGTTGATCTGGTACCCATTTGGGGGCTGGGTCGACCCAGGAGCCGTTTGTGGCCTAAAAAATTCCCACCTCATCTGGGGATCGAACCATAGACCACTGCCCTAGGAAGCCAGGAGAACTGGAAACAGAGGTGTAAATGATGAGGAAAACATGGAAAGAACGTGAGCGAATGGCACGGGACAGGAAGATTTGGCATGTGTTTGTTGAATACCTATGCTCCTTGGGGAGCTAAAGGGTATTCAAACAAAATAATACTTTGCTGAATTACCTTCGGCTGGGGCTCACTAAATACAAGTCAGTTGTTACATCGTGACACATACCTATCTCACAGACGTGGACGGGGGATGCACAGTTTTCAACAAACCAAGTATACTCTGCTGTTGTACTTGTCATCCTTAAACCCATGTGAGACCCCTGAAATAGGAGCACAACCCTCATATTTACATCACTTCCAAGTGTAATCTTAGGCAAAGGTCGCTACCTTCGAAAAACCCATTCTTTTACTCCAACTGTCTGGCCCTTCGTGGACCACTACAGCAGATCAAAGAAGACAGCATGAGACAAATTCAAGGTATCACTTTGAAGGCAAACTTTACAATTCCGTTATATGTAACTTAATTTTGATCCTTAAATAGATTTTTTTTTTTTAAGTAACACTGTTATATTTGAAATAAAATGCATAACATAAAAACGGCAGGGCACTAGCTTCTATTTTCAAACTGTTTAGATCAGACACTTAAACATCAACAGCTACATAGATTAGACACTTGGATACCATCACTACTTCGATTAGACATTCTAATAGCATAACACCTTAGATTAGGCACTCAGACAACACCTTGAATAATACCATTACTTAGATTAGATACTATAACAACACCACTGTTTCGATTAGGGACCTGAATAATGCCACTACTAAAATAAGACACTCGAATAACACCACTACTTAGATTAGACACCTGAAGAATGCCACTGCTTATATTAGATACTCAAAAAACAGCACACACTTAGATTAGACACCATAAACAGCAGAATTTCTATTAGACACTCTAACAACACCACACGCTTAAATTAAACACTAAAACAGCAGCATTTCTATTAGACACTTCTTCTTCTTCTTCTTCGTACACTCTCAGACGTCCACTTGAATGTTCTCAAAGAAAGCAGTAGTCAGTTTGAGGCTATTTGAATCCCCGTAAAGCTTTTCCACGAAAGGAGCTGGCGTCGGCCATATGCACTTTCTCTGTACCACATATAAGGGGCAACTTTGAAGCAGATGTTCAGCAGTCATTTTATCAGTGCCACAGTTACACTGATCGGTAGTTCCTATCTTTAGCTTGTTGAATAGATGGTATCTCAATCTGTTGTGGCCAGTGCGGAGTCTGAAGATTACCACTTGTTCTCTTCTGTGGAGCTGATAGTAAGCATCATTCTGTGTGTGCCCTGGATGTTCTACATTCCATTTGTTTCTGTAACTGATTTTGATAAAACTCTTTGCCTCCTCAAAAGTTATGCTTGCATCAGGCTGAGGTAGATGTGAACCTTCTTTTGCCATTCTGTCAGCCTCTTCATTGCCGGCGATGTTACAATGAGATGGGATCCACTGGATCACAACACTTTTGAATCGTTGACAAAGTTTGTGGAGCACTATTCTGAGATCATCCAGGTCTGTATTATTTTGTCTTTTTAACGTTGCAATTACTGACTGTGCATCAGTAAAGAAAGCAACTTGTCTCTCTGCCGTTTCTTCTGTCAATATAACCTCTGCTGCAGTTTTCAAGGCCTCTGCCTCTGCTCTGAAGTTGCTGGAGAATCGTCCTGTCGCCACTGACAGCCTTTTTTCTGCACCAGTGCTTAAGGTCAGAAAGACACCCCCACCTCCATTTTCTGTTGCATTTGTTGCTGATCCATCTGTGTATGCATGGGTCCCGGTGTTGCGTGGATAATAATTCTCTATGTATTTTGTCGCTATGGATTTTCTATCTGTTGCAGTTTGGCTCTTTTTACTTTCAATTCCAGGAATATTTTCTATCATTTTAGGGAAACGATTTTGTTTCCAAACTGGAAGCTTGTGTGGAGTGTAGATGGGTTTAACAGTGGATATTTCATCTATGGATACTGCTCTCATTTGTGGTTTGGTTGATTCTACTGTGATGAATTTACCATGATACAACGTTAAAATATCTCCAAAATTAACGATAAAACGTAGGGTTAAAAATAATGTGTAAGATACTAGGAGACATGCTCGCCCATGCCCGCCCTTTCCTACCCGCCATTTAAAACTAACGAGTTAGAAGTGCAGACGAAACGTTTACCCTTTGTAGACGGGAGAGAAACGGAGGACACCAAAAGGAAAAATATGACTGAACACGTGTTTGAAGATCGCAAGGCTAAAAGACGCAATTGGTAGTAAAAGAAAAAATTCACGTCACTAGTTGACAGAAGGTAAAGAAATGGACAAAGAAACGACTTTAGCTCTTGTCAGAAACAGTCATTTCTTGGACTTTTACGATACTTGGTTGTTATTTGAATTCAGCGGCAAACGCCGGTGAGAAGGTTCTCGAACATATTTCAAAAGAAAAAAACTAGCCTTGAAAAAGTAACTTTTTCTTAATAATAATGTTATGAATATAAAACCTAGCTAGTTTGATAGCCCGTCTTGAGCAGCGAAATAATATACTTTAAATTATACAGACGGATAGATAATAAGGAAGATATTGACAAAAGACTGTGTTGTTCATATCAGACGAGCGACTGTACTGTTAAAAAATGTCACTAAAGTTTCAAAATTTTCGTCCTTGAGACGCAATTGCAAAAATCGAGCTGTAATTAAAGAGAGGGGCAAGGTGGAGAATTGTGGCTAAAAATAACTTCGGAGGCAGAAGTGTGTAGGGTATTGCATGGCGTTGGTCCAAGAACCAAGCGTGTTTTTTTATGAAAAAACAAGTAGAGACAGACGGACCAACAGACAGTAATACATACTTGACTGAGAGCTGACTGAAATTGACTTTTGGTTGTAGATTTGAAAGTTAGGGGGGAAGTCGGTGATTGGATGAATGAAATCATATTGGCAGGACAGAGATGCGCATTTTTGCCATTCGTTACAAGACTGTCCAGAGACACAGTGGTTTATTACCTGTGGTGTTGTTTCCAGAAGTATTTCTATACATTTAGTGGGACGCCATCAGATAGACAGCAGCTCAGCTGAGTTTTGCTAGCATTTAACTGTGTTCTCAATTCTGAATTCTGGTAAGAATGAAAGCAATTCTTTTGTACATTTTAATATTTCGAGTGATTGATACTGCCATATCATATAAAATGATTACGACAAGTAAGTGCTCGCTCTAGATCCCCAGCCCAAGTTCAGGGTCTAGAGACAAACAAAATATATGGACGCCTACTAAAACTATGGAAGGCGGATCTATTGTTGAGATCAGTGGAACATATCACCTATCTTATTGAATAGAAGGAAACTATTGAACATATCTCAGATGCAAGGTAGTCTTGGGGAACTAGTACTATATGAAAACAACTGGGTAAGATGTACTGTGTGGTCAGAGAGATCTGACCCAGTTTGTGTGGTGTTGTTGTGTAGTGTTGTGTGCAGAAGTGGCTCAGTAGGTAGAGTTCTGACACATGCCACAAAACTTTTATTTCAGAATTGTGAGTTTCTGTTTGGCACTGAAAAGGTGCCAAATGCTGTTGTGATATACACAAGCGTGGACCAGTGCAGTCTAACATTGTGTCAGAGCAGCCGTATATTGTCCCCCAGCACGGAGAGGAGGGGCCACCAGACTCCTGTACAAGATCGACGCAGTCGAGATAAGTGAGATCTGGCCTGCTGGAAGTTCACCAACTGATTTACCAACGAATTTATCAACTAATTTATCAACTAATTTATCAACTAATTCACCATCTAATAAAGACATACCATTGTGGGAAAATAAATCATGTATTCATCCCATAAGTCAATGGACAATGTTTGGTAGTCACAACTGGGCGTGATGATACCACCCCAACAGTACATCCAGTAATAGTTCTCCTGGGACAATCTAATATAATTAATATTAACCAGACTTATAACATACCTTTGTAATCACATTCCATTTTATTATGTCATATAATTATGCATTCCATTTATAACTCCATAATATTTCATATGTTCTGACCAACAAACATTTGGTTCAGAACAAATAAATTTAACAAAAGATTTAATATTTAAAAACTAAAACAGCCTGAGTTAGTTCAGTGTGTTATAAATTTTATTATTATTAGTATTAGACTTATTAAATATCTGTGTGTGTGTGGGTAATCTAATACAACACATTACATTTCAGTACCCTAGACTTTTAACGTAGCTACATTCATTAGTAAAAAAGATATGTTTGAGGTCGTAAGTGGTAGTAAGAAGGGCCTTCTGTAATTCGCATCAACATTTATCTCAGGAGCCTTCACAGCTGACCTCATTCATTAAACTAAGTAACATCACAACCATACAATACCATCAAATCCACTCATCATCATGTGACGTATTCTTTCCAGAACGTTGTCTCCATTACAGCTGCTCTGAACGCATCACGATTCTGGGCAAGTCGACCTGCATCAGCCAAAGACAAGTTCAGACTCTCTGTGATGTCCTGGGTCCACCGTCGTCTAGGTCGACCCCTTCCCCTTTTTCCAGGGACCATGCCTTCCATCACTGTTTTTTCCAGACTATTATGTCTTTTTATATGACCGAAAAATTTCAGCTTCCTTATTGCGATGGTATTTAGGAGCCAATGTTCCTGTACGTTTAGTGAGTGCAGTACTTCTCTGTTGGTCTTTTTTTCTGTCCAGGGTATTCTCAACATCCTTCTGTAGCATTTCATTTCGAATGATGTAATCTTTTTTGCAACTGTTTTATTGAGTGTCCAAGTCTCGCAGTCAAATCCACTACATCTACAAAATTACTTCGTTTGAGTATTTGCCTTCTAAGAGCATTTATTCTATGGCACATTGGGTGGTCTGTTAGTCTTTTGAATTTTTCGGCCTGTTGTTGAGCCCTGCAGTCTCTTCTATCTGTCATTGGCTGGAGGCATGTAATCTTTTCGAGTTCTTTTATAGGTGTTGACTTCATGCCTCCCGTTATAATTCTCATTGCTTGATTTTGGAGTCTGCTAATTTTATCGAAGTTTGTCTTAGCTGCTGTTGCCCATGCTGCCATGCCATATTCAAGAACTGGCCTCACTCGCCCTGTGTACAACGTCTTAAGCACTTTCTCATCTGCACCCCAAGTTGTTCCAGCAAGTTTTTTCATAATTGCCATTCTTTGTCTTGCTCTCATTCGATTTCTGTCAACCCGTTTTTTCCAAGTTAGACGGCGATCAAAAATAATGCCAAGGTAGTTCGCATTTTCATTTAAATGAAGATTTACTCCGTTTAGTACTAGTTTGAAGCTCTGAGGTCTAGTTGAGAGGGAAAATACAGTGTACGTTGTTTTCTCTTCATTAATCTTCATGAGCCATGATTTGGCCCACTCTTCCATAGATGTTAGTGCTTGCTGCATCAGAATGTTTGCAGTAGTGATACGTTCTTCAGAGATCCACAACGCTAAGTCATCTGCAAAGGAAGCATTGTGTGCTATTTGTTGAATATTGTCAGTTATGTCATTTATGTATGCGAGGAACAGTGTAGGTGACAGGACTCCCCCTTGTGGGAAACCCTGCTCTAATATAAACTTTTTACTAGTCTGTTCTTGCAGCTGTACTCTGGCGGTTCTATTTTCCAAGTAGTGACCAATCCATTTGTACATTCGCCCACATACACCACTTCTCTGCAGTTTGACTTTCAATCCCTCTTTCCATACTGTATCGAAAGCTTTTTCTAAATCTACCCAAACCACTAGCGTGTGTTTTTTTCGTGGAAGGCATCTTCGATTTCCTGAGCTATATATGTGATTTGATCCTCAGTGGATCTGTGTTGTCTGAATCCTGCTTGTTGATGGTTTAATAGGTGTTTGCTTTCCAGGTGCCACATCAGTCTGGTATTTATCATGCGCTCCATCAGTTTTCCTACACAGCTTAGTAGGCTGATCGGTCTGTAACCATTTGGTTCTTTCGGGTCCTTGTCTTTCTTTGGTATAGGTATCAGTATAGCTTCTTTCCATGCCTGCGGGACAATTCCTCTTTTCCAACTGTAGTTAAGTACTGCCAGAAGCTTCTTTTTTGCCCTTGTGCCGAGACCTATTAACATTTCATTGGTTATTCCATCTTTTCCAGGTGACTTCTTTTTCTTTAGTGACTTTATTGCCTCTTCCATTTCTGCCATTGTCACATTTGTCATCATATGCTCTTCAGGTGCAGTCTGTGTGTTGTCATGAATCAACTGTTCATCTGTGACGATTTTCTTCCTGTCAGCGGGGACATCAATGTGATTTGCAGACACTCTAATCAAACCACACACTTAAATTAGACACTAAAAACAGCAGCATTTCTATTAGACACACTAACAACACCACACACTTATTGGACACTAAAACAGCAGCATTTTTATTAGACACTCTAAATACACCATGCGCTTAAATTAGACACTAAAAACAGCAACACTTCTACTAGACAATCTAATAACACCACACACTAAAAATAGCAGCATTTCTATTAGACTCTCTAACACCACCACACGCATAGATTAGACACTAAAAAATTCAGCACTTGTATTCAACGCTCTAACGATCCCTCTACTTAGTGTGGTAAAATGGGATGTTATAAATATTTATAGGGGACTTAGTGTACTGACTGAGATCAGCTGTGAAGGTATCTGTATCTAATAGGGGTAGTGTTTTACAGATAACCTTACTTGCTACCACATTTTTACCTCAGTCAGAATTATTCTGGAACATTGTGATGACTACGTTAAATGTCTAGGGTTATGTAAATGATGAAGTGTAAGTCACACAACAACAACAGACAGATAAACAATTTAATTTATTCCACCACACTTGACAACACTGTGACACTCACACACATTTAACACTCTATAAGACTATCTTAAATGAGTCACTGGTAAAGTTTCAAATATTTATGTATTAATTACTTTCACTATTATATATCCTGATTCAACTACAAAGTGAACCAGGAATCACAATCAAATGTAATCACAATTTATATGTACAGAATTTATAAATATGAATCTTGTAGTGACATATTTTATTAATATTATCCTATGTGTGTCAGTGTGTAGTAGTACTATGAGGTAATACTGGTTTTGTTTTTCAAGCTATGTTGTTATTTGTCATCATGACTTCAAGTGTTTGTTTATCTGGGAAATAGTATGGGGAAAAAGTTCACAGTTCCTGTCAATTTAAACAAGGTATTGTCCCTCTTTTTTTTCTAAAATGTCAATTTTTGAGGGGACACATAATGTTGAGCTCCACTGGCCACAGAGGCTTAACTTTCGTGATGGCGGCAGGAAAAGACTCCTCTGCTCGATTGCTCCCCTGTGTTCTGGAGACACCTCACTAGTCGCTATCTGGACCCAGGAGTATGCTGTCAGCCTCCAGATTCAGCAAAGCTCAGACCAGGTGCTGCTCAATAACTTTAGGACCACAGTCCCTGAAACAAGAAGGTTGTACCTCCTACTTCATAACTAATTTATAATCTATTTCCAGACTGAACACAATACATGACAAACACTGAGTTCAGTGCGGTAGGCCAACTGTCAGCTTCATCTGAAATAATTTACACCAGTATACTCCTCCCTAATGGTCACTACGCCTCTGCAATTCCAGCATTAGTTCTTCTAGTCAATAAGATAGGTGTCAGTGGACTGTTTGGCCATTCCATGCAGTTTTACTTTTCTCCGACACCTTCTGTTCAGGTTGGAGCACTATATAGGCCTTGCCTCATGTTCGCTACTGAATCACACACATATACAGACATAAAGTATCAATTTACATTCAATTTTCATTAAAAAGATATTGAATATATCAAGCTTACCACAATTCATGGAATAATACACAGTTACGTTGACTGGCAATGAATATAGCACAATTTCGATCTGCCGATGTCCCAGGCTTTTATTTAGAAAAATATGCACTGGCGCTCAACGCACTGGTTCTTTAGTAAGTTTATTTGAAAATGTGGTGCTAAACTGACGCTTCTAATTGCCTATATTGGCGGGTCTAACCAATCATGCCATGTTTACACAGCTTTTCAAAAAAAGTACCTCTACTACTGTTTCCCCTAACAACAAAGAAGTAGTATTTATAGTCCGACTAATCGTGTTTAGCCTTACATTTACTTTCCGCCAATCAAATAGGAGGTAACATGTTGGCCTATTTCCCGTACAATGGTGGTGTCAAAATCTGCCACTGAGCGATTCTGATTTTGGGGTTGTCTGACACCCTCACTATTTCTTTTGGCTATAATTTGTTAATTCCTAGACTATTTGCGTAACGTTTAACATATTCTTTGTCAGCAAGTCCTAAGGAACCCAAATATACAAATTTAAAGGAGCTAAGTGGCTGCGTTCAAAATATGCATTTTCTTCTAGGATAGTCGTGCTGTTGCCACCTCCTTACTTCCAAACTTTATGGTGTCTGGTGTACTGTCATGTTTTCAGACATAAAACAGTATAATGTCATATTTCTTAATAAGCATTTTGTAAGTTTTTAAAACCTAACTCTCGTATGGGTAGTGTTTTTTTATCACTGTCGATTTGAAAAAAAAAACTAGTGCTTGTGGCCTTACACGCGTGATGGTAGTAATTGTATAGCGAGACGCGTGTTAGTGGGCATACGTTCCGGCTTTCAGCCCTCCCTTCTCTCTATCCTAATTCCATCTGTCTTTCGTTTATGGTAACTTAGAGTATAAAATGACATGAATGGAATATTAAATATAGGTCAGCTTGCGTATCTCAAGGTTTTTCTTAGAAAGGCAGTACACGTTTTATTGAGTTGTGGAAACGCGTGTTTGCTGCAGTAGGCTTTTACTATCAACGTGGAACGTTATAATTTGCAGACGAATTAGAAAACAAGGGGGATTTCGAGTACAGTCATTGTGACAGCACTGTTCTTTACCATTCTTCTTTCCTTTTATTGAAGTTATTTGTTAGGCTTTACATTTACTTTTTAATTTATATATGTGGATTAGAATTTCACACGACACTTAGTTCACATCACCTAACAACACTGACAATCCCTTCCCTTCTCAATGCTCCATTGAGGTAGCACTTCAGCTTGCCCCATCAACAAGAAGCCTGAGTTCAATCCCCCGTGCTCTTGTAGCGGCGGCTTCTGTAGCAATTAATGTACATGACGAGATGGCCAACCCATACTCGCCACTTACGACATGCATGAGGGAGTTGTAGTTCTATTATTTTGTTACAGAGGTCAACAAGATGATAATGACAGAGAATTTAAAAAGATAATTTTGTGCCCCACGCAGACGGTATTCATTTATGACCAGGTGTGCATTGCCCCAACACGAGCAAAGATACACCCGTGTTGCCTAGTGGTTGATAAAATGTGAAACGCGTGAACTGCGAAGAATGATAAGAGATAACGTGATGAGGTCTGCGAAAAGGAACCCACATGAAGGCAATCGTTGCTTTAGCAGATAACCATTTCATCGTTTTTTTTTTCAAAGCCGTGAGTGTGATATGAACTAGTTTGGAGTTACCAAATTTGAGTAAGCTAACTGACGAACTTTATTTTCAAAGGTTAAGAATTGGGAAAGCAGGCCCGTCTAATAACTCCAGCGTAGGCGAGACTCTTTTTGAACAGGTCAATCCTTGGTTTAGGTAGATGTAACTGATGTAATTGTAGTTAATTGTAGTCCCTCTCTTATACTGGTTTGAAACAATGATCGTAGGTAGGATGGGGCATGTTTAATACAATAGCTAGAGTCTGCTTGCCTGTGTATAAAGAAGTCCTTTTTTTTTTAGTGACAATATTTTAGATTATTTTCTTATCCCTGCGTGTGGTATCGTGCGATTATCGATGATAAGACGTACAGCAGCTGTCTTATGCACAGAGTGCAGTCTCTTTGCAGTAGAAGCAGAGCTACTATCCCATAGTGTAGAACAATAATCTAGGTGCGCCTGTATATGTGAGGTGTAGAATAACCGTCTAGTGTCTGCATCTAAGACGTGTTTTATTTTGGCCAGCTGGTACGCCTTTTGAGCTAAGTGTTTGGTAAAATTCCGTACATGGGAGTTCCATATTATGTGCTGGTCGATCATCACCCCTAGAACTGTCTTCTATTACATGCTCAATTGGTATTGATTCCACATGTAACTGCAGCAATCGTTTTGTGAAGTTTAAGAGTTCCTGTCTAGTAGCAGTAAATTACTTGAAAATATAGTTGCAAGACAAGTAGATTATAATCAGCCACTTTGAAAATGCACACATCCTTCCTGATACCCTGGGTAGCTATAGGCCCATGAAAACAACATGGGGTAACGTTGGAACGTTTGCGTACGATGTGTACGTGGGATTCCAGGGTAAAAGAGAAACGGTGGCTGTGGCAATTGACCTAGAGGATGCTTATAACGGTGTGGATTTTGCAACCCTTGTAGTAAAATCTGCGAGAATAATCGCTCATTTCAGTAAGATTTTAGTCATAAAATGATAATAAATAAACCCGCCCTATTGTGTCTGACGGTGATCCTCTCACACGCCAGCATAGCGCTGAAAATTGTGCAGTGCTAAAGCCTATAGAACGATCCCACGGTAAAAATCTAACACGCGTTTTAGTTTCGGTTTCGAAAACGTACTACCAACATTTAACATTTTGCCAGATCTGCTGCATACATTCTGCAGCCTAGCCTTATAATTAACGATTTTGCGGAAGTGTGCCGCAAAATAACTATCTGAATTAACGTATTCTGTCAACTTTAACGCAAAATTTAGTAGTAATCCTTACATTTTTTGGAAGTGTTACACGATACAATACAAATTATTAACGCCAATTCTTAACCCGCCACGCCAACACCCCGCTTCGCTTGAGACGTTCTGCCCGCGAGACAACTAGTATATACACGCTGTGGGCAAGGCTAACGGATATACACACACAGACAGTTTAAATTCTCGACGCGTAGTGTAGTTGTGACGTCACAAAAACAAGTTGGTTTATTTGAAAAATTGAAAAGTGGGACAGAAGGAGGGGGACAAGATGGTAGACTTATGTAAAAAGTTATAATTAACGACTGTCAGTGATAAAATTGAAAATCTAAACGCAAATGAATATAGTCATAAAAATTATATATTCGTGTAGCTTAGTGTATTCTGAGCACAAATATGTTTTAATATAAAGGGTAGTCGTATTATGAGCCAAGTTATTGAGAAAATACTATTTGACTGAAAACGCTTAGACGAACAGACTGTTGTCCTTGATCGTTAACTGTAACGTTATTGGGAACGATAGTTAAAAGGAGGCATAGGAGTAATTCGAATCTGATTGGAGGGTATAGGAGGGTAGACAGAGAGTATTGGTTGGGCAGAAAAGATAAAATCTATATTTAGAAAAATCACTCCTAGAAGTGTGAAGTAGTGTTTTTCTTTTTAAATTTTTGAAAATTGAAATGCTAGACCCTCGCTGTGATTGGGCCGGTCTAGGCATATTGGCAAAAAGCGTTTACAGCTCAGCGCCAGTTGTAAAGAAATATGTTAGAAGCAAGCTGCGTTGTTCTCAGCAGTACCAAGTGTGTTATTAACCATTGGCAGTCTGAACAGAAGGCAAAGCTGAACTTAAACTACTATTTATGCTAAAGCCAGTCAACGTACGTTTGTGATATTTCTTTGAATTGTGAGGTTTTGTTCTGGTACAGTGTGGGTACCAGAACCCTGGTGGCGTTGTTGCAGTGTACTAAAGTAACCTATTGTTTGGACCCTGAGGTCTAGTTACTGCACCAGGAACCTTGTCAGCGTGGTCATACCAGAGAGCCTGTGAAAATGACAGTACATCATTTATCTAGATAAGTGCCATACATGTTGGCACTCAGTTTATCCACTACAATACTATATTTCTGTATAGAAATAACATAAAATAAATTGTTGGCAAGAAACTTTCAAGATAATTTTAAAAGAGAAAGAAGGAATGATGACAGTACCGCACCCATACTATTAATTACCAGTGTCATTAACTTAGTGAACATAGATACACATATTTTGATTGTCTTATTATAAATTGAATGGACAGAAGATCCATGGTAGTATTTAAATTGTTGTAAATACATTCATAATATCAATTTTTGGTTGTTGGACCTGATGCAGAAAATTCTGATCAGGCCAAATAAATTGTAAATAACCATTTTACCAAACTTTTAACACAAACTTCTATAAGATATATTTCATAGAGTGTTAGTGTGTTTGTGGTTGTAGTCTTGACTCAGTCAGATATATATATATATATATATATATATATATATATATATATATATATATATATATATATATATATATATATATATATATATATATATATATATATATATATATGTGTGTGTGTGTGTGTGTGTGTGTTAGTAAATACATGTGTTTGTTGTACTTACAATACATCATACACTCACAACCCTAGACATATAGACGTAGCTAACATACATATTAGTCAAGAATAAGTCTGATTGAGGTCGTAAGGTGGTAGCAGAAAGGTGTTCTGATAAATCAACCCAACATTTAGTATAATCTGGAACCTTCACAGCTGACCTCATTCAGTACAATAGGAATAACATCTTATAACATCAAATCCACCACAACCCTAATAAATTGCATAATGGCGTGTGGTGTAAACCCATGGCTAACAAGGTGGATAGCAGCTGCCTTAATGGATAAATCAGTAGCATTTCCCTTGGGAACATAGACATCAGAAACAATGCGCATTTGTCTGGGACTACCCCAGGGTTCTCCACTATCACCAATGCTGTTTAACATCTACACAGCAATAGTATCAACCTTTCAACCAACAGGACTGGGACGAACATTAACTTTCTCAGATGACATACTCATGTACAGAACTGGCTCAGACAGACAGGAAATGGTCCAAGGCATACAACAGACACTACAGGCGGTTTCTAAATGGTGTGAGGAAAGCGGATCAAAGGTCAATCATAACATGGCCTGTGTGATGTGGTGCTCTTTGAACAACTCCATAGTGAAAGCAGACCTTCCAGACATCACTTTCAATGGGCAGAACAGTGAAAGGCATCAGGGAGTAACGTTTGATTGTGGGCATTCGTTCAAGTATCATATCGAGCTGATCATACAGAAGTGCAAGCGAGGACGGGCAGCCTTAAAAACAATGGCTGCTGCGCGCTTGGAACAGAGACTACTGTTTCACCTGTATCATCAGCTCGTAATTTCAGAAATCGAGTATGGGCCAGGAATACTCACGCTGTCAGTGTCACAATGTGAACGACGTGAACGCATTCAAAATGAAGGGATTCGACTAGTTTTGGGCTGTACGCGTGATACCCCCATTGTGACAATTAGATGCTCGGATTGCTGTCAATTAGATCCAGATATGCGATGGCCCAGGCAAAAGCCTATATGCGAGTAACCACCGACAACAGACACCCCCTACATGAGAACATAGCTGACATCAAAGGAGCAATAATAAAGAAGGGGATGTCATGGATGGCATAGGCAGCGGCTACGATTGGAAATAAATCCAAAGTGGAAGAGTTGAGTAAGTCAGGGGAGAACTGGATAAACTACCAGCAGGTCATCATTAGCCTTGGCAGAGAGTGCAGAGCTTGGGGCAATGGAAAAGCAGGGCTGGAGATTAATCAGCTGATAAGGGATCATGATGGGGACGATGACGCCATTACGTACACTGATGCGTCTGTAGTGCATGGTGATAAATCAGGATGGGGCTTCTCTGCGAAAATACAGGGCATGGTCGTTGCTGAACACAGAGGAGCCTATATGACAACAACCTCCGACATGAGAATGAAGGTAGAGGCAGTTACTGCAGCAATAAGGTGGCTGTCTGAAACTCCATCAACCAGGGCAGTTATGTTGTCAGGCTCTCCGGCCATGCTTTGGAAACTTCAGAACGGATGGATGCGACAGGAATGGAAAACATTAATAGAATCCTCAAGTCTTCAAGAACTGGTATTGAGCTACTGTCCTGGTCATGAAGAGGTATCTGGCAATGAGAGAGCTGGCAAACTAACCTCGAGAGCACCCATAGTGGGGACATTGGATATGGATAAGGGAGACATACTAAGGGCAATTAATGATCGCCTGCTAGATAATGACTCTGCTATGGATGAATCAACAAGACTGAGACTGTTGGAGTGTGACATCAAACGTGGGACTGGCAGAGATGGACGCGGGAAAGGATACATCCGTCGTATGTACCACCAGTGTGCTACAGGTACAATTAGCATTCATACTCTTCGACCTTTACTAAGGGAGACTGAGCACCTATGGGTTTGCCCTGAGTGCAATGAGGTCGATTTTGATTAACATAATAATAACAATTAACATAGATTTCATTTTTGCTGTGGTTACTAGCATACGATTCATATTGGCTAAGGTAGGTAAATGTGGTACCTTAGCAGATACTGCAAGAGGGAAGTGAAGTGTTAGAGGCTTTATTAAACTAGGTCCAGCTAATTTAGGGGAATGACCAGCAGAGCCAGCTTTGGTGAATTTTATTCACGAAATTTACCTAACTTTTTTTCTAGTAGAGCTGTAATTAACGTTTGTGAGAGGTGGTGGACGCATCAGCTGGAGCAGAAACCAACCGACATCTTACTGGCAGTTAAGTACCAATCCAACGCTGCCAAGTGAACTCTGCTAATGAATTTTTTTCAGATCAGACCATCACCTGTCAGGAAATTTTACAGACTATCTAAATTCGCTCCACCCTTATTTATTTTAAATTTGTTAAGTATGCTAAGGATGTTTGACTACTAAATTGTGTTATCTGTAAATATACAAATTTAAAGTTGATTTAGCCATTTTGAGTGAACTGCACCCGTATGTCTCAGTCATTTTAAATATCTATAACAGAGCTATTAAAGTAATATTTTACTGAATTAAATCGTTTGGGGGCTGCTATGAGGCTCCCTAGAATTGAAGCACCATTCTTCAATTCACATCTCTGCCAAGAGTAATCGTGAGCGAAAGGTAGACACCTCTGAAGACCCTTAGTAGATACTCTGAATTTTGGCCACAGGTGGACCATTACTGCAGAGCAAGCGGAGTAAGTCCCGTGACAGTTGTCATTATATTGTAGATATTCCATCAGTGTCTGCTGGGTCAAAATAGGAACTGAGGAAACAAGGGTAAGACATTACTGGCAAATGTATTGTTGCCAGAAGCTACTAATTATTCTGCTTACTATGTTTTTGCTGTAAAATTTCATGTTTACATCTGGCGACGATACTGCCTGATCGGGCTTCACAAAATGTGGATTCCATGTTAAGAACCAGAGTTTCTTTTTATTTATTATTATTATCATTATCATGTTTGTGACGGCGGAGTGTGAGTACGAGAAGACCAAAGAGCAGAAGACAACACGACACACTTCATGTGATCACGACATCTTATCACCACAATATCCCATATCATAAGTCCTTTACACTACACTTCAAGTGATCACGACATAATATCACCACAAAATTTCATATCATAAGTTCTTTACTCTACACTTCATGTGATCACGACATCTTATCACCACAATATCTCATATCATAAGTCATTTACTCTACACTTCAAGTGATCACGACATCTTATCACCACAATCTTTCATATCATAAGTCATTTACTCTACACTTCATGTGATCACGACATCTTATCACCACAATATTTCATATCATAAGTCGTTTACTCTACACTTCATGTGATCACGACATCTTATCACCACAATATTTCATATCATCATCATCATCATCTCAGCCCGTAACCCGTCATGGGTCGTAGGGGTGCCATGGTGGAAGCATCAGCAGACAGGGTCCTCCACTGCTCTCTATCCTCAGCAATGCGTACAAGTGTGGAAAAACCGTGTCCTGCCCATTCTTTGATGTTATCAGCCCAGGTTACATTTCATATATTTCATATCATAAGTCATTTACTCTACACTTCATGTGATCACGACATCTTATCACCACAATATTTCATATCATCATCATCATCATCTCAGCCCGTAACCCGTCATGGGTCGTAGGGGTGCCATGGTGGAAGCATCAGCAGACAGGGTCCTCCACTGCTCTCTATCCTCAGCAATGCGTACAAGTGTGGAAAAACCGTGTCCTGCCCATTCTTTGATGTTATCAGCCCAGGTTACATTTCATATATTTCATATCATAAGTCATTTACTCTACACTTCAAGTGATCACGACATCTTATCACCACAATCTTTCATATCATAAGTCCTTTACTCTACACTTCATGTGATCACGACATTTTATCACCACAATATTTCATATCATAAGTCATTTACTTTACACTTCAAGATATCGCGACATCTTATCACAACAATATTTCATATCATAAGTCCTTTACTCTGCACTTCATGTGATCACCACAATATTTCATATCAAAAGTCATTTACTTTACACTTCATATGATCACGACATCTTATCACAACAATATTTCATATCATAAATCATTTACTCTACACTTCAAGTGATCACGACATCTTATCACCACAATATTTCATATCATAAGTCATTTACTCTACACTTCATGTGATCACGACATCTTATCACCACAATATTTCATATCATAAATCATTTACTCTACACTTCAAGTGATCACGACATCTTATCACCGCAATATTTCATATCATAAGTCATTTACTCTACACTTCAAGTGATCACGACATTTTATCACCACAATATTTCATATCATAAGTCATTTACTCTACACTTCAAGTGATCACGACATCTTATCACCGCAATATTTCATATCATAAGTCATTTACTCTACACTTCAAGTGATCACGACATCTTATCACCACACTATTTCATATCATAAGTCCTTTACTTTACACTTCAAGCTGTCACATATGGCTTCAACGCCAATGAGGTTATGATTCATTGATTGTGATGATTAGAGGACCACACTCCACCACTTACACATCACAAGCTTTACCCGAGGCGTGAACTTTCCCCCTTTCTTTGCCTCCACTGAGACCCTGAAGAACTACAGCGGGATATAATGCACTCAGTTCAGTATTATTCGTGCGATCTGACACAACCACAAAAAGCTGTCATTAGTTCAATTCAAGAATATATTTGTTTTGTGCCTGTTTACTCTGTGTCCTCGCCTGGTGGCATTCGAGTATTTTCTCAACTAAAGCTTACCTTGGACAGCTATCTTATCCCATTCCTACACTCAGTCTATAATGTCAGGTGTAAGACAGACAGACAGACAGACAGACAGACAGACAGACAGACAGACAGACAGACAGACAGACAGACAGACAGACAGACAGACAGATAGATAGATAGATAGATAGATAGATAGATAGATAGATAGATATACGGGTGATAGATAGATAGATAGATAGATAGATAGATAGATAGATAGATAGATAGATAGATAGATAGATAGATAGATAGATAGATAGATAGATAGATAGATAGATAGATAGATAGATAGATAGATAGATAGATAGATAGATAGATAGATAGATAGATAGATAGATAGATAGATAGATAGATAGATAGATAGATAGATAGATAGATATCCAAGGTTAAAAATCATTATAGATATATACATTACCAGGCAGTCTTTTTTCTCATGCGACTAAACGAATAAGAATATTAACAGCTAGAAAATAATTATATATAAATATATATGGAGTACAAAAAAATGGCCAAAAGAATGGACGCAGTCATTAGTAATACCGCTTCCAAAGAAAGGAAATCTAAAAATGTGCAAGAACTACAGAACCATTAGCCTTATTAGTCATCCAAGTAAGGTGATGTTAAGGATACTTTTGAACAGAATAAAACAGAAATCAGAAGAAATCTTGTCAGAGGAACAGGCTGGCTTTAGACCAAAAAGAAGTACCTCAGAACAAATCTTCAATATTAGATTACTTATCGAAAAACATCTCCAACATCAACACGATTTATACCATAACTTCATCGATTTCACAAAAGACTTCGATCGAGTCTGGCATGAAGGTTTATGGCAAGTAATGAGAAAATTCAATTTTGATACCAACATCATAGATATTATTGAAGCACTATACAAGGACGCAAGCAGTGCTTTTTTTTTGCAAGCAACGACATTGGAGAATTTTTCAAAACAACTGTAGGAGTTCGCCAGGGATGTATCCTGTCACCAGTGCTTTTTAATATATATCTAGAACATATTATGCAGGAGGCTCTCTACGATTATAAATCAACCATATCGATTGGAGGCCGACCTCTGTGCAACCTACGTTTTGCTGATGATATTGATCTGATAGCTGGATCAGAATCAGAACTTCAAGACCTTACCTCTAGACTGGAGAAAGTAACAAGAACGTATGGGATGGAAATTAATATAGAAAAAAGCAAGATATTGGTGAATAGCCATAAGAAACATGTTCCGACCAACATTACGTTAAAAGGGCAAACGTTAGAAGAAGTTAACACCTTTAAATATCTCGGGTCCACTATATGTAGTGATGGAAGATCAAGTAAAGAAATCAAGACAAGACTTGAGATGGCCTCAGCTGCCATGACAAGGTTGAATGTGATCTGGAAAAGTAACATCAGTTTTCCTGTGAAGATCAAATTATACAAATCACTTGTATTATCTATTCTCTTGTATGGGTGTGAGGGCTGGAAACTCACTGCAGATATGGAGCGAAGGATTCAGGCTTTCGAGCATAAATGTTAAAGAAGAATTTTGCGCATTTGCTATAAAGAGCACAAAACTAATGTCTATGTTAGAGAGAAGATAAACACCTATGCAGGCCACCAAGAACCACTTTTGTCAATAGTGAAACGTCGAAAGCTTGCCTGGTTTGGGCATGTAACTCGTCATGACTCCCTTTCGAAAACGATCCTTCAGGGAACAGTCGAAGGTAAACGGAGAAGAGGAAGGCAGAGAAAATCCTGGGCTGATAACATCAAAGAATGGGCAGGACACGGTTTTTCCACACTTGTACGCATTGCTGAGGATAGAGAGCAGTGGAGGACCCTGTCTGCTGATGCTTCCACCATGGCACCCCTACGACCCATGACGGGTTACGGGCTGAGATGATGATATATATATATCAGACAACAGATACCTGACAATATATTGTTCTTGTGGAAAACAGAACAGTTTACACGTGCCAACAGAACGCCGTCAACACGTTTATTCAGTGCAACATTCTATTCTTTTATTTTCCTGTTGCTAATTGATAAAACAACAACCAAACAAGAAATGTGTGCTGGCGTGCAAGTCTGTTTTCTGTCCAACTGACCGCGTTGGCTTCACTTTACTGAAATACTTAAATTTAAAAAAATAAATAAAATTACATTTTCTGTGTTCTTTTTGCAATGGTTAAGGTTTGTAAAATAAAGCCTGTAACATTTCTAAGTCAGTTATGTTTTCATTGAGCAAGTTAATATCGTTTAAATACAGTTCAAAGAGATTATGTTTGATGTAACATTTCCGTTTCTCTTACAAATCAAATTAGTGGCCGCTCAACCAGGAGAATTACACACATGGATAAACATAACAGTGTGCCTTTTCGTGGCTAGTTTAATTTAGAATGTCCCCTAAACACTTTTGAGCGGTGCTTAACAATGATGGGATTCTAAGATACATTCGAAAAAGATCAAATAGCAAGTTGATATTTAATACTCATGTCATTCAGTCATTATACTTTAGCTTCATGCATGGAGGCATGTCTGGAGTCATCCTTATATGACCACCAGCTATGCACAATGCTACAGTATATGTACGTGGAAGAGAACCTATGTCTGTGAGGCTAGTTACGTTCTCATTGACTCTTGAAATCATCCACACACTTCCAGGGATTCCCCCTGTGGTGAAATTTGTTGAGAACCCAGTATTGCACGCTAAGCTTGGAAATTAACTTGAGCCCCAGGCATAATTCTTTGGCTTTGACTTGGTTGACTGCATGCAGAAAGATCTCACTATGGACCCAGTGATAGTTAGGAGAAGCTGAGAAGTGGCTCTGTGCAGGACGTGACAATTACTTGGGAGAGTCCAGAACCAGAGTACAGTATTTTATCTCTGCATAGTTGGAGAGCTCCCTGTAATGATGGGGAATGCACAGTATACCACACACTTCTTACTCCTAGCATGGGACCAGATGTGACGATCCTTTAAATGCAAGCCAAGCTGGAGAAACTGGAGCTCGTGACGTCAACTCAACACGTTTCGGAATGGCAGAAGAGCCACAGGAAAAGCCTAGATCTACTTACTTACTTACTTACTTAGTCGTTCCCCTTCTACCGTGAGGTGTAGAGGTTTGGAAGAGAGAGCGCCAGACTATCCTATCGTCTGTCTTCCTCCTGGCCTGGTTCCAATCTAGTCCTCGGTCCTTCAAAGATTGTCTAATGTTGTCCTCCCAGCGGACTCTAGGTCGTCCTCGGGGTCTGGATCCTTGGCTCTTTGTTTCCCATGCTTGTCGTGGTATCCGATCTTCTCCCATTCTGCAGACATGGCCAAACCATCTTAATTGGGACTGTTCTACTTGGGTCTGCAGGGGGTAGGCTTTAAGGCCTTGACGTATCGTCTGGTTGCGTACCATGTCTCTTCTTGTTACTTCAACCACCTTCCTCAGATACCTCATTTCTGAGGTTTGGATCTGGCTTTTATGGGTTGTAGTCATTGCCCATGACTCGCATCCATATGTCAAGATTGGGACATAGGTGGAGCGGTATACAGCCATCTTCGCCTAGATCTACAGTGTAGATAAAACCAAGGAGTTTTCAACTTGGTATTGGCTGCTAAAGAGCAAGAACCTCAGCAGCCCTAGTTAAACAACAACAACCCTTTAGCTCCACAAGAAGCATAGGCCTTCTACAAATGTATGCCAAGTCATCCTGTTATATACCAATAGCTCAGGGTCGTTCCATGTTTTCCTCATCATTTTCATTTATGTTTCCAGTTCTCTTCTCCATGTCGTTTTCGATCTACCTCTGCTTCATTTATCCAGACGATACCAGAAGAAGGACTGCCCGGTCATGCTTTCAGCAGCTGTTCTCTATGTGTGTCCTGGTCATCTTGAGTGTCATTTCGTCATCTCTTGTTCCATTGGCACTTGTATGGTTCTTGTTATCATTTCCACGATGGTGACCTTGTCCCGCAATTTTAATCCTTCTAAACAAGCACCCATTTATGAAAGTCTGTAACTTCTCGGTTCTTGTTTTTGTTGTTCTCCATGTTTCATAGCCATACAATAGGTGTGATTTGACATTTGTTTAATATTCTTATTGTTTGTTTGGGGTTCAATTTCCGTGTACTTCCAAATACGGTGAAAGATGTTCTAATACGAATGTAGATAGATAAACAGATAAACTGAAATGTATTAAACTGCTTATATTACACAGAGGATTTGTAGGTACTGTTTACTGCAGTGTTCGCAAAACGCTTGTTTATTGCTTCCCGAAAACTGCAGATGTTTAATAACTGCTCATATGGTTTTTTTCTTAGCCAAGCTCGCCCAGTGTTATTTCGAACTGTATGGACTCATGAAGCATGCATATGCATGTCTGCATGCTTATGTATGTATGTTGATGTTATTAAGTTTTTAACTTTATAATCCTCAGCATCAAAATTAGTTCCATATTCTCTCCTGAAATAGGACAAAGCATTCTACCCTAATCATGTCTTCCATGTGACAGGTAGGCCTACTCCTACTACTGAAGCGCGAAAAGCGCTACTATTAACAGGGCCGGATTAAGCTAGTACTGGGCCTGTAGCATATGTTAAGAAAGGGGCCCTATATTTAAAAAAAACCAATAAAACAACACAAATATATTTGAACACATACATTTTTAATTTGCATAGTAATTATCATTATCAAAAGTAACAACACAGTCAACATTATTGTTTAAATATTAATGTTTCTACATTTAGCATGAGCAAATTTGTTGATGATATAGGATGTATCAATTTCACGCAGAAGTTTATGTTCAATGCTCATTAGTGTGAGATTGTTCAATCTCTTTTGAAAATGAAAAGGCGCTAAAGATGGCATAAATCACAAGATCATTGATTTAACGCTCGTATTAGAAGATGACCAAAAATTTATATACATATTTTTTGGCGCGGGGCCCCAAAAAGCGCGGGGCCCGTAGCATATGCTATTTTTGCTACTACGTTAATCCGGCTCTAGATAGATAGATAGATAGATAGATAGATAGATAGATAGATAGATAGATAGATAGATAGATAGATAGATAGATAGATAGATAGATAGATAGATAGATAGATAGATAGATGAAAGGATTGATAGATAGCTAGGTAGATAGATAGATAGATAGATAGATAGATAGATAGATAGATAGATAGATAGATAGATAGATAGATAGATAGATAGATAGATAGATAGATAGATAGATAGATAGATAGATAGATAGATAGATAGATGTCAGGTTTGAATTTTTCAGGGGAGTTTACTAAAGTAAGTTTAAATGTTTAAGGGAAAGAATTATGCAGAAATAAAAATATAAATTAGAAAGTAGTTTTTTACTTGTTTTTATTTATTAATAATTTAAATTAGCTTTTTTTCTTTTTTGAAGCACACTTTCATGTAGATTATGAGACATATTTCATATTTTAAGTATGGTAATCTTATGATGTCTTATTATTATTTTAAAGAATACATTTTACAAAAGCAGGCTTGGTATTCAATAAATTTTTTATGTATGCATATGTAACATTTAATGGACAATGATTAACTGTAATCCCCGACATAGCCATTCGTTTCAATTCATAGCTCGGTCTCTGAACCAGGCAACTTAGCATTTTCATAAAATCGTAAACATAGAACCAGGTTTCCAGGTTGAGCTCTAGATGGACAAGCTCTCAATCGGACAAGATTCAACGGACATCACAAGACAGTGAAGGTTGTAGGCAAATTCCAAATAAGTTGTTTTTGTTCTTGTTCATTCATTAAAGTATTAGTTGTGTACACGTAGTATTCGTTATTAAATTTTAGTTATCTAGTTAAGTAGTAACTAGGAGTGGTAATATAAATTCGAAATAATAGGGAAAATTCAATAGATTCGTGCGCCACGTGGTGTTTTCTTTGTTGAGGGTACAGCAGCCATTTTGTTTCCCGTACATTCTCGTAATCGTAGATTACCAGCAGTGTTATACTATTGATAGGCCTAATTTATATTATTAGTTTAAATATATAAAACTAATGAGACTAGAGATAAACATTAATTTCAATAAAGATCAGTCATATAAGTAAAATAATAGTTGCACAATAAAAGACAGGGTACTAATAGTCATAGGTAAATGAATCAATAAATATAATCACAATGACACCAATGACCAGGTCGCAGTCCGGGGAGGGAAAAGCGTGGGTCAGGCAAGCTGAAAAGGGTAGAATACCAAACCCGACAGAAAAGAACAGGATCACAAGCCCTATAGTCAGAAACACAGAAATTGGACCCAAAATAGAAACAATAAAGGAAAATCTGAAAGGAGGCGCAATCAAAACTGCAGTAAGCAGAAACAACAAAAACGAAGACGCAGGAACCCGGACAGTAAACAATCAGACAGGACACAGGAAAGAGGACAACCATGAAACCACAAGCAAAAACAGTCAGGAAACCAGAGGAGGAGAAAACAAAGAAACCAAAAAAAGAATCAAAATAACACAGATAGCTGGAACAGAAGCCACACTGAGATCTCTCCTGGAGGACACAATCCTGGTCATTCTGGAAGCAATAATAGGGAAAAAATATATTGACAAAATGCAAAAACATAAAAATGGAGTAACAATCACGATAAACAACACAGAAAAAAGGCAAGGCACTACTACAGGAATTAAAGAGTAACCCCAAAAAAAGTACAACTCGCACATGGGATAAAGGTACAGATCGAGTTGATCAAGGAGACCCGAAGATTCGTCATCAAAGGGGTCGACTCAAACCTAACAGAGGAGGAGATCCACACTAACATAACGAAAGAAAACCCACAAACAAAGATAGAAAAAGTAGAAAGAATAAATCCAAAGAGCAAAAGAATACTACAGTGGTAGTGCTAAATATAAAGGGCACAGAAATACCCAAGCAGGTCAAACTCCACCAGAGAGCCAAAATGACAGAGGTATTCATACCTAGCATTATACAATGCACAAACTGTCAAGGCTTTAGCCATACACAACATGTGTGTAAAAGAGCAACTAGGTGCAGTTTCTGTGCGGGAGCACACAGACACGCAGACTGTACAATGGCTAAGGAGGATAAAGATTATAAACGAGAAAACAGAAAATGTACAAACTGCCAGGGTAGCCACAGTGCCAGGTATCAAGGGTGCCCAATATATCAAAAGACAAAACACATGTTAAAAGAATCACTAGAAACAAACAAACCATTCTGGCAAATAAAAGAAAGACAGAAAACAAACAACCATCTTCAAAACTCTCAAGAAAGTATCATTAAGCAACAAATACAACAAATAACCAGTGAAGTGAAGTGAAAGACATAAAGGAAAAAATCCAGAAAGAAGATAAAATTAAAACACTCATAAACAGTAAAGAAGATGACAATACAGAAGAGACAGAACATAACTTCATCCAAGCCAGACAGGTACTAGAAGAAATAAAAACAGCACAAAAGGAAATAGAGAGAGACCTCAAAAAAATAGCAGAGATAAAAGAAGCTAATGAAGAAATCCTTAAAAAAATAGAGAGAGAAAGAGATAAAATGATTAAAAACCAGGACAACAAAGAAAATATGGAAGAAAAATTTAAGGAAACAGTGGAACTAAACCTACCATACCTTGTAGAAAGAGTTCGGAGTGAAATGGTTACTTGGAATGATGGGTTTGTGGAGAACATGAGAGATAGTGAGCAAAACCAAAAAAAGTAGATCCCTTATCAAAGAACCTAATAAAAGCAATAACATAACTAAGCTAACCATACTAAATGGGGACCAAAGACTCTAGAGCTATCAAAGTAGTTCAGTGGAACTGTAGGGGTGCCAGGAAGAACCTGATGTCTCTTATGGGACAGTGTAAGGAGGCAAAACCCATCTTTGCATTACAAGAAACCCTCCTGAACCCCAAACAGAAACTGAACTACCAAGGGTATATAACACTTAGAAATGATAGACCTGAGGGAAGAGGAGGGGGCGTGGCCTTTCTAATACATGAAGACTACAAAATATTAAATTGGGAACAATTCAACACAGAAAATATTGAAGGAATAAGTATAACATCAGACAGTGAACCAGATAACTTAAAAATAATAAACATTTATAGCCCCAAGGGTAATATAACCGATAGAGACATTGCCACTATTAACACACAAATAGACCAAAGAACATTATTGGTAGGTGACTTTAATGCACACCATGAGGCATGGGGTAACAACAGTAATGATCCAGCAGGAAAAAGACTGTTGGACTACATTGAAAGTGCTGAGCTAATCATACTAAATGATGGCTCAGTGACAAGGGTTAACCCATGCAACAGTTGAGGAGATACAGAAATAGACATAAATATTATAACACCAAACCTAGCCTCTGCTAAATGGGAAGTACTGAATGACTCCAGCTCATACCACTTACCTATAGAAATAAACCTAAACGACAAATATAGAACTAGTCCAAGAAGCTCGAAACCTACATTCAACCTAAAAAAGGCAAACTGGGAGTCCTTCCAATTGGAGCTAAGTAAACTAAGCATAGAACAAATTGAATCTAACAGTATAGATATATTTGCAGAAAAACTAACAAATGAGATTTTAAAAATAGCAATAAAATATATACCAAACAGGAATGTGCCTGAAAACTTAAAACCAACACAAAAAGGTAAAAATAGGAAAAGAAACAAAGATAAAAATCCAGTACCATGGTGGACAGACAGATGTTCAGAACAACTGAAATTGAGGCAGAGGGCCCTGAAAAAGTATAGAAAAGCCAAAACTGAAGAGAATTACACAAACTATAAAAAAGTAAGAAATGAAACAAATAAAATAATATTCAGAGCTAAAGAAAAGAGTTGGAGAACATTTTGTCAAACATTAAACCATAGGTCACAAGTAACTACAGTTTGAAGAAAACTAAAAGCAATTAAAGGAGGAAACAACAAGAAATTTAAAATCCCAACAATTAAAATACCAGAGAGAGCTGAAACAGATAGCGAAAAAGCCAACATACTAGCTAAATACTTCTATCAGGTTAGTTCAATAGACAGTCTAGATAAGGCAGAAATAAATAGGCGGAAAACACTGCTAGGAAAATTAAAAGGAGAAAATATTGACACCACACAGGATGCTAATTATTTAAATGCAGATATTACAGTAGATGAAATAGAAAGAGCTTTAGCAGGAAAAACCAATACTACCTCCGAGGAAGACATTCTGAGCTATGAAATCCTCAAAAAGATACCAAATACAACTCTAAGAGTGATTGCATCCCTCTACAACAAAATCTGGCACACGGGAAAAATACCATGTTCATGGAAGACAGCAGTAGTCATCCCCATACTAAAGCCAGATAAGGAAACAAATGATGTCAGCTCATACAGGCCAATATCGTTAACATCGCATCTAGGAAAAATTCTAGAAACAATAGTCAACAGCAGACTAACATTTCATCTAGAAAAGCATAAATTGTACAGTCCAACCCAGGCAGGCTTTAGAAGCCAACATAGTACAATAGAGCAACTGTTGAGGCTGGAACATGATGTTAAAACAGGCTTCAAAAGGAATGAAAAGACAGTAGCAATATTCCTTGATGTAGCAAGAGCATATGATGAGTGTTGGAGGGAGGGTGCACTACATAAAATCAGGAAACTAGGTATAGTAGGCAGAACCTACAATTATCTAGAAAACTTCCTGCAGGATAGATACTTCATGGTACAAATAAACAATGACAGATCTGAGGTGTATGAGCAACAGAACGGAATTCCCCAGGGATCAGTAATATCACCATCTATTTTTACGATTATGGTCAACGACCTAGGCGACGAGTTTAAAGACTTAAAAAACAACTTATCCCAGTTTGCAGATGACGCTGCGATATGGAGAACGGGAAAAAATCTCCCATTCCTCTATAAAACAGTACAAAAACAAATAGATAAAGTATCTGACTGGATGAACAAGTGGGGATTTAATCTAAACGTTAAAAAAACCATAGGAATGATCTTCAGTAGAGGGCGTGTAATTAAAAACAATATAATTGACATAAGCATTAATGAGCAAAAAGTATGCACAGCAAAATCAACTAGATTTCTTGGTATGGTACTAGACCAGCAACTAAACTGGAACAAACACATAGACCTATTAATGCAAAGCAGTAGATGACTTATTAACATGCTAAGATATATGAAGGGAAGTGGTTGGGGCGCCTGCAATAAGACAATGTTAACCTTCTATAAATCATTTATTAGGGGCAAACTTGACTATGCCAGTGTTGTCTATGCATCAGCCGCCCCGAGCAATAAGAAAAAAACTAGACACAGTCCAAAACCAGGCACTGTCAATAATAGCAGGTGCCTCAAAGGGAACATCAGCAGAGGCACTAGAAGTAGCGCTAGGCATTATACCCCTGGAGCTAAGGAGAAAAGAACTGAGATTCAGCTACTGGGCAAAAGTGGCAAAAGATCCAACTCACCCAGCACACAAAACCTTTGATAGGGGTAACCAGTACATAGGCCACATCCCATTAAACCATAATAGATACCCGTCAGGGTGGAAAACAATGGATGAAGTGGATCAATACCCAGACCTGTTTAATACGATAAACAGTAGTGCTCAGTACAAAGCAAAGATCCCACCATGGGAACTGAGAGTGCCAGAAACTGACTCTCACTTATCAAAGATCATAAGCAAATCCAACGACATAATCTCAGCAAAAAGTAAAGCACTAGAATACATAGAACGGTATTGTTGCGTGAGAAATTCTCGCAACATCGTTTTAGTACAATATATATTTTATAACGCAAGGGCAACAACTGCTTGAAATTTATAGTCACTTTTCTCGGTAAGCAGCTGTCTCCTCGCGTTGGTATTGAATGCAGTTAAGTTTGCTATGCTAGGCCGTTTTCTCAGAAAACGGTTGGCAACCTGTTGGGTTATCCTTTTAAGGTAATCATTCTTACGCTGGTTCGTAGTAAAGGTCCTTGCGTCTTAAGTTCTGAGCTGTGGTCATTTTGCGCTGGACTGCGCATGACTGGTCTTGCTTCTTGGTCGATCGATTTCCGCCCACCAGTCAGTCGAGTGAGCGATTTTGAATAGCTAGGGGGATGCCTCGCTGAAGAGGGGATCTCCGATATTTTTTGTTCTGTCAGGAATGTGAAGTCCTCTTAATGGATATTTCGTTTATTCGAGATAATACCTCTAGTGTATTTCCACATGCCGGGGAGGCGTAATATTTCTGTGTATTTCCTGAAGGCAAGGTAAATTAACTTTTCATTAACTCTATCGATTTTTGGTCGTGAGCGATTTTTGATTCATAGCCTGTCTTCGAAAGGCGTCGTCACGAGATGTCTTCCCAGCTCACATGTCGATGTATTGTACTGCATCGGTTGATGCATGTCCCAAGGACTATTACTTGCTACTTTGTTACATGAACTAGGTTTGAAAACCTTTGTTGTCTAGAGGATATTTTTGAGGACATTATTTATACTTCAGCAGACGTGCCTGTCTTGCTGAAGTCAGATTAAGGAGAGTGAACTGATCTCATACATCTGGTTATCTCCTGGCTGTTATAGAAAAGGATGGAGTTTTTCACCTGACTACATTTACAGCACTATGAAATATAACATGCATCTAACTCATCATTGTAATGCTGTCTACCGTCTATTGCTGTATTGAATGTTGCTGTGATAATGACTGTTTGATGTGCCTACATATTCGCGTAACCATTTTGTCACTGTGGCGTCCACAATAAATAATGAAGAAAAACGTCATCGGCTGTTACAAGAATCATTGACTTTATACGTCGTGAGTTTACTGACGTCCTAATGTGGATTGCCCTGTTATTTTGTATGATCATTGTTTGACTGAACACATCTGCACACTTCACAAAACCAGACCACGGGCACCATCACTCACCTCATGGTGCACGCGTCATTTGGCGGCCAATTACTCAATCATAATATAAATTGGGCGTCATCATTTGGTGGCCATAAGCTGGTTTGATCTGGTACCAGCAAACACGGGGTCCCTTACCCACTTCAAGTCAACACTACAGCATCCTTCATTTTCAACTTCAACATTCTTCAAGAAAGTCAACACTTCAAATTTTCAAAGTACTCGGCGTTGCCCGGTAAATGTCAAAATTGCAATTTTTGACTGAAACAGAAATTTGACAGTACCCGGCGTTGTTACATGTTGCCGGATAACTCGGACTGCTGTTATCTTGTACGCAAGTCAAGCAAGTTGCTGCTGTCAAGGTTCCAGTGCTGTCGTTTTTTGAGAAGGTCAAGTGCCGGTTGAAACGGGTTGTTTTCTGAAGAAGGCCAAGTACCGATTTCCATCAATTTACTATTGGATTAGAAGGTCAAGTGCCGAAACAACTCAACATACAGTATTTCAGAAGCTCAAGTACCATCGTGTTAGCAGTGGAAGCAGTTCAGATGTGCCATCATCGTTGGAGCTTCGCTCTTTAGGACGTTGATTGACATCCGTTTTTTTTCTGCTGTTCGACGATTGGAAGCCTATAAGTTAAGTGGCCTGTTTGTATGTAAACTGTGCCCTTATACTTCTGCTGAGTCTTCTGTGTATCATCTCATTCTATTGTTATATGTTATTCGTATATTTATATGTTTATATTTCAGCGGGTTCTCGGTTGGGTGGTGTCTCCCTTAGATCATGCCACGTCATAGAGGTCGTCTATTGTGAGCGTTTTTCTGTAGGGTGAGCAAATTTCCGATACTGGAATTTGCTAAGCGACTTCTGTTGCTATTTATGTTAGCTGTGATGACATGTATTAATATTGTTTTCGTTATTATTTCGCATTCTTTAGTTTTGTTTTGATTTGTTTGTATTTGTTAGCCTACTCTTGACTATAGTTTAGTTTCATACAACATTTTTGTTTATACACTGTGGTGTCATGTATTTTGTTTAATTCTATCGCAGATATCGTCACATTTTTTTGTGATATTTCATTAATTTCTGCTTTATTTTTAGTTGATTTCTGCGAACGTTTTTGTATTGTTGCTGATCTTTGTTATTGTTTACATTGTTATTGTTTACATTGTTTACATTGTTTACATTTTCAATGTTTACATTCTGCATGTGTTTACATAGTCATTGTTTACAGTTATAGTAATTAGTTAATGGGCTATGCTAATGCACTGTTACTACTACACTGATGATAAATGAATGATGAATAGTGTCGTGCACTATTGAATGAGAAGTGCACTTATGATCAAGAATTGATTGTTGACATTTCATATACAAGTTCTTTGATTGGAGACTTGTTTCCCACAGAGACTGGGATAATATAATGTGATGTGAATATACAAGTGCTTAATTAAGACTTGTTACACTTAGGTTTGAAATAAATTAGTTAATTATTTCAGGTTTTTGAACTCATATTATTACTCATCATGTCTACATTTGAGCACTTTATTGAGCAGGGTAAATTGCTTGGGAAGACTGGTGATAAGTTAGAAGAATTTGCAACTGCTCGATATGATAAAGCAATGGAAGCTGAACAAAAGAAACTGCAGATGCAGGTGGATGAAAAAAGATTCCAAATGGAAATGGAAAAACAAAAAAGGGAATCAGAAGCTGAGAATAAAAGACTTGAGAAAGAAGCTGAAAGACTTGTAAAAGAGGCTCAGGCTGAGGAAAGAAGATTACAGAGAGAGTCTGATGACAGGAAAGCAAAAATGGAACATGAAGAAAAGGTCTTAGCTTTAGAGTTGGAAAAATTGAAATTGATATATTAAATATGGTGGATGAACCTGACAAGAACAATTATGAGGTTGTCAGGGCCGCTTTGTTAAAGAAATATCAGCTTAACGAAGACGGCTATCGTCTACAATTTAAAAACATGTTACCTGAAAATGGAGTTGAATTCTCCGAGTTTATTGCAAGAATACGCATTACTTTCTCACGATGGGTTGAACTATCTAAGACGGAAAAAACTTATGAAGGACTTATGGACTTAATACTTAGAGACAAAGTCATGTCGTCTGTCAATGAGTCTTTCCTTGCTTCCTTCATGAACGTAAACCTAAAACAATAAAAGAAATGGAAGATTTCTGTTGCCAATACGTAACTGCGCACCCACACATAACCATGGGTAACTCTAAGGTGAAAGAAGGTTTACCAGTTGCTTCGGCAGCTCCGTATGGTCAAAACTTTGCTCGTAGATCCCAACAAAATTTTGATAGAAAGGGCAGCGGTAATTTCTGTCAAAATCATGGAAATCAATTTCATGGTGATTCTTCTTCGAAGAATTGGAGACAACCTGATAGTACTCGTTACTATCACCCTAATAATTATAGGCATTTCAAAAGAGGATATGGTAATAGAGGTTATTCCTGCCGAAGACCTCAAAACCAAACAAATAGATGTTCGCATCAATGTGAACATGATAGTAATCGTGGAAACTGGAATTCGAACCAGGATAACAATTACAATAGAGACAATAATAACTGCAGAGATAATAATAACTCTGATAACTTCAGAGGTAATAATAGTCGGGGTAGATCTCAACACAAAAAAAAAAGAGATATCAGCAGGCTAATGCTGTACAACAGGAAACTGAGGGAGCCTGTAATCATGTTGTTGATAGTAAAAACTTTGACGCTGTCACTGGTTCTGCTTTTGACTTTGAGAGAGCAAACAAATGCCCCCAATGCAGTACTTTATTCGAACCGGGTACCATAACTACTTTGAGTTGTGGTCACCCACTTCCCGCTTCCTGCTGCTGTTGCGCATGACGGGAGGGGTTCTTTAATCCTACATAAGGGTCTTGTTAATGATACTCCGGTCTCACTACTTTTCGATTCCGGATGCACCACTATTGGTGTTAGACAATCGCTTGTAGATCCATCTTGTGCTACAGGAAGGGTTATTAAATGTGTCACATTTGGCGGCACTCTAGAAAAATATCCTACTGCTGTAATTCGCATTGCCACTCCTTTCTTTACTGGAGATGTGCATGCTTGTCTCTTACCTAATCCTATTGCGGACCTTATTATTGGTCGTATTCACGGAGTTAGGGAGTGTACCCCACAGCAGATTGCTGCTTGGGAAGATAATAACATGCAAGCTACAAATGCAGTAGTTACAAGAGCACAAGCTCTACAAACACCCGAAACTTCACTGAATAGTGATAATGAAGTTGATAGCCAAGATAGTCACTTAGTAATCACTCGTGACTCTTTCATAAAATTGCAAGAAGAAGATCCTTCTTTAAAAAAATTCTTCTTCTTGCGAAGAAAGGTGATCCGAATCAGGATACAAATAGAAAATCTTGGATTGCAATGAGAAACGGCGTACTTGTACGTATGGTACAAGATTCGACTACGTCGGCACATTCGCAAATTCTTGTTCCCAAGAGCATGAGAGTGCAAATATTGCAACATGCTCATGACTCGCAATGTGCTGGACATATGGGTTTTGCCCGTACGAAGTCGAGAGTCCTTGCGGCTTTCTTTTGGCCTTTTGTCAATAAGGACATTCGTATTTACTGCCGATCATGCAAGGTATGTCAGGAGGTCAAATCTAGAGGACCACGACATGCTGCTGCGCCTATCCAGGCTGCTGACATTCCTATTCGGCCGTTTCAGAAAATGGCCATAGATATTATTGGCCCTTTTAAGGTCAAGTCGGCCAGAGGACATCAGTTTATCCTTACATGTGTCGATATGTGCACACGTTGGCCAGAGGCTATTCCTCTTAAGAGCATATATCTACTACAGATATCGCAGATGCTCTTTGGTTGATATTTTCTCGCTTGGGGTTCCCCAGAGAAATATTGTCAGACCATGGCACTCAACTCATATCTGACACTATGTCACAGGTAATGTCTACCTTACATATTGAACGATCTCTCAGTAGTATCTACCATCCTATGTCTAATGGGTTAGTTGAGCGTCTGAATAGAACGCTCAAGACTTTGCTTGGTAAGATAACTGAAGATCATCCTCAAGATTGGGACAGGGTTTTACCCGCGGCTCTCTTTGCCTATAGAGAAGTCCCTAATGAACACACAGGATTTTCTCCCTTCGAACTTGTCTTTGGCGCGCGTCCACGCGGCCCTATGTCTTTATTACACGATCTCATCACTTCCGATGATATTAGCGATGAAACTCAATCCTCATATGAGTATGTCATTGCTCTTAGACAAAAGATCATTGAGGCATGTAAGCTAGCAACTGCTTCATCAGAAATTGCTAAAGAGAAGGCAAGGCAGTTTGCTAACAAGAATAGATGTCTACGACAACTTTGTCCAGGTGACAAAGCATTCGTCCTACTCCCCAGTAGGGAAAATAGACTTCTTATTGCATGGAAAGGTCCGTATGCAATAGTCTCTCGGATTTCCGATGTTGACTATGTGGTCGATATTGATGGAAAGCATAAAACTTTCCACATAAACATGCTTTCGGAATTTTCACGAACGTCCGGACTATTTGCTGCCTATTTTCCAGGCAACGGATGATGCTCCTGCACCTCACGGTCATTATTCATCCCTGTCTGTCATACAGGATGAGGAAGCTACCTTCTCTGATGTCAACCTTCCCCTTCCAGTGGTTCCATTACATTCCACGGAATCTTGGAAAAACGTTTCTGTTTCTCCTAATCTTTCTGGTGACGAACATCGACAAGTCTCGTCGATGTTACAAACATTTCAGGATGTTCTCACTGACATTCCTGGACACACAGATGTCATAGAACATGACATAATTCTTACCGACAATAATCCAATTAGGGTTAGGCCTTATCCTATTCCTATACACTTTCAGTCGCAAGTGGAAAAGGAATTGGATGAAATGATTCAATTAAATATAATTGAACCATCGACTTCACCATATTCTTCTTCCATGGTTATTGTCCGGAAGAAGGATAAGAACATACGAATTTGCGTTGATTATCGCAAATTGAATCAGGTCACAAAGTTCGATGCTGAACCGATGCCTTTGTTAGAAGATCTACTGATTAGACTTTCTAATTCTAGATTCTTCACTAAACTTGACTTGTCTAAAGGTTATTGGCAAGTGCCTTTAGCAGAGCATGCCAAACCTCTTACTGCTTTTTCTACACCTAGGGGTCTATTTCAATGGAATGTTATGCCTTTTGGTCTCATGAACGCCCCTGCCACTTTCGTTCGCATGATGCGTCGAATTCTGTCACATCGTTCGGATGTCATCGCATACTTAGATGACATCTGTCTCTTCAGTGATACCTGGGAAGATCACTATTTAGGGTTATATGACTTACTGTCCACTCTACGTGAGAATAATTTGACAGCAAAACCTTCTAAAGCTTTTGTTGGTTTTGGTGAAATCTCTTTCCTGGGTCATCGTGTTGGTCATGGTCTCTTGAAGACAGAAGACCACAATACTTCAATAATACTGAACATCTCTGTTCCTAAAACGAAGAAACAAGTTAGGAGTCTCTTAGGTTTAATTCAATTTTATGGGAGATTTATTCCAAATTTATCTTCGATCATGGCACCTCTCTCAACATTGTTGAAGAAAGGTTCGCCTAATCTGGTCCGTTGGTCTGAAGAATGCCAATCTTCACTAGACCAAATCAAGAATATATTTTCTTCTCCTCCCATCTTAAGATTACCTACTCTTGATAGGACTTTTGTTCTTCGGAGTGATGCTTCATCCACTGGGATTGGAGCAGCACTGATGCAAGAATGTGCAAATACTCTGCATCCTGTTATGTACATTTCTAGAAAACTAAATGCGGCAGAGAGGAACTACTCGGTTTTAGACCGTGAGTTGTTAGCGATGGTTTGGTCAATTCTAAAACTACAAAGATTCCTCCTGGGCGCACATTTCATTCTAGAGACTGATCAGAAAGCTCTTACAGCTATTCAGACTAAGAATTTGAAGAGTTCGAGATCCACTCGATATGCTATAGCTCTTCAACCTTTTCACTTCACGGTACGAGCTATCCGTGGTGCGGATAATGTGATGGCTGACATTTTGTCTAGATGCCCACATGACTCCAACTAATACTTCTGTCCTATATTTCCATATATTACAGAGTCATAACACACCTATATTACTACAATAGATTAGCACATCTGTACTCACTTTATATGTACACACTATCGTGCTTTGTTATCATCTTCTTCTGTTCGTTTTTTAAGATGATAGAGGAGACTGAGTGGTTAATATAAGGGCCGTTAGTTTACTAAACAGCCACAATTATTAATAATGTATTGTACCTTATGAAGCATATTAGTTATTAATTAGCATTATATTGCTTGTACTTTCTCAGAATGTCATTGATGAGCTGAGGACTTACCTTACTATTATCAAGCATGACGAGTTCTAGATTGTGTACTTACCCTCGGAATGCCAGAGGATATGTCCTGGATCGTCATGTAGTTTAACTTTACTATGTACTTATGTCATTACATGTCAAATAATGTACTATTTAAATTTTCCTATCAGATTTGTACATCCATTTTTAAAGACAATATTAGAGTATGCTGTTTAATGATGATCATGGTAACTTGCATACGTATATTGTGTTTACATGCTAACGTGATGTGTGTTGGTGACACCTCCCCGATGTGAATATTTTTTGAGACATATTTATTTTTCTGTTGAGGTATATCCTCACCAGACACTCTATATTTAGCCTCATGTTAGGCAATTTAATTAATTATCAGCGCATAATTCGTGCGTTTTGAGCCGCTTATCGCATGCTCTTTGATATTTAAAAAAAAAAAAAAATATGTTCCACATTTTTTTTTTATCGGGAGGAGGTGGTGATATGTTGCGTGAGAAATTCTCGCAACATCGTTTTATTACAATATATATTTTATAACAACTGCTTGAAATTTATAGTCACTTTTCTCGGTAAGCAGCTGTCTCCTCGCGTTGGTATTGAATGCAGTTAAGTTTGCTATGCTAGGCCGTTTTCTCAGAAAACGGTTGGCAACCTGTTGGGTTATCTTTTTAAGGTAATCATTCTTACGCTGGTTCGTAGTAAAGGTCCTTGCGTCTTAAGTTCTGAGCTGTGGTCATTTTGCGCTGGACTGCGCATGACTGGTCTTGCTTCTTGGTCGATCGATTTCCGCCCACCAGTCAGTCGAGTGAGCGATTTTGAATAGCTAGGGGGATGCCTCGCTGAAGAGGGGATCTCCGCTATTTTTTGTTCTGTCAGGAATGTGAAGCCCTCTTAATGGATATTTCGTTTATTCGAGATAATACCTCTAGTGTATTTCCACATGCCGGGGAGGCGTAATATTTCTGTGTATTTCCTGAAGGCAAGGTAAATTAACTTTTCATTAACTCTATCGATTTTTGGTCGTGAGCGATTTTTGATTCATAGCCTGTCTTCGAAAGGCGTCGTCACGAGATGTTTTCCCAGCTCACATGTCGCTGTATTGTACTGCATCGGTTGATGCATGTCCCAAGGACTATTACTTGCTACTTTGTTACATGAACTAGGTTTGAAAACCTTTGTTATCTAGAGGATATTTTTGAGGACATTATTTATACTTCAGCAGACGTGCCTGTCTTGCTGGAGTCAGATTAAGGAGAGTGAACTGATCTCATACATCTGGTTATCTCCTGGCTGTTATAGAAAAGGATGGAGTTTTTCACTTGACTACATTTACAGCACTATGAAATATAACATGCATCTGACTCATCATTGTAATGCTGTCTACCGTCCATTGCTGTATTGAATGTTGCTGTGATAATGACTGTTTGATGTGCCTACATATTCGCGTAACCATTTTGTCACTGTGGCGTCCACAATAAATAATGAAGAAAAACGTCATCGGCTGTTACAAGAATCATTGACTTTATACGTCGTGAGTTTACTGACGTCCTAATGTGGATTGCCCTGTTATTTTGTATGATCATTGTTTGACTGAACACATCTGCACACTTCACAAAACCAGACCACGGGCACCATCACTCACCTCATGGTGCACGCGTCATTTGGCGGCCAATTACTCAATCATAATATAAATTGGGCGTCATCAGGTATATAAATAATAGCCTAACTATATATACTGATGGGTCAAAAGATGAAGAAGGACAATTAGGTGCAGGAATAGCAATACCAAAATTAAAAATTTACAAAAGATACAAAGTAACAGGTAATACATCAATCTTTACAGCAGAATTAGTGGCAATCCTAAAAGCTTTAGAAATAGCTGCAGAAAACCCACCCAAAAAAGTAACCATTCTCAAAGATTCCCTTTCAGTAGTATTAGCTATCAGAAACAGAAATGGTTGTAGTGTGACGTACGTCTAAGTATGACAAATAAATTTCCCTGACTCGATGGATTATAACAGAATATTGGCCTCTCATAACTTTAGAACCCCTGATCATCTATTGTAACTTTAACCTGCATGCAGCATTTCCACGAGAATTTTACACGCTGGATCATTAATATGTAGCCTGCTATCTTCTGTGAACTTTTGAGATCGCATGGCCTTTGATGGGAGGTTAAATCACGCCCACGACCATCTCTGAGAACGATTTATAGCAATCTTTTCCTTAACGCCGGCCCAAAAGAGGACGTGGCCAGAGATACTCCTGTTTCTAGAGCAATTAACAGCAGTTCATTTTCTTACCTGGCTGTCGCCCCGCCTGGTGGGAGTTGCCAAAGCTTCTCAGAACAGCGGTACCATCAAAGACAGGCTGATCTTCAGAATCCAAAGTGGAGCGGTATACGATCTAAAGAATCAGGGAACTCTCAGCTAACGTAGTTAGTTTCCTGAGAAATTTTCGCACCCACATGCGAGCAGCCTGAGACGAAGAAGATCGGTAGACCGGGGAAAACGGAGGAAACACAGCGGTTAACACAACGGCGTTGTACCTCGGATTTTGCTATACTTCAAGAAAGGCGTGAAAATTCATCACGTCCTATTTAAGTTACATTCGAGATGTATAAATAAAGAACTCCGAAAACTGCATTTTATCGTTCGTTCTGACACAATCCTAGTTTCACTAGCATATAACCTAGACGGATTCCTGCTAGATTTCATCTACCTTCGGTGACTATTGGAGTGTATTCTTTCTGCGCAGACGAACGATCATTCAACCTGCATCCCAGCAATTATTAATTATATACAGAGTTCTGCCAACTCAATTCGATAACTCCAGTAACATATGAACTTTTTTAAAGCTAAACTTGTGGCGACCTGTAATGGGCCCCGCTCCTCTGAATTTAACTGAGAATAAAGCCACCCAAGAAACACTTTTAAAATACTAGTTCATATAGTCCTTAAAGTAAACTGGAAGCAGAACATATTTTATTCACTGCCCTATTTGTGAAGAAGAACATATATCTACCTGAACACTGTCTGTCAAGTATATTCAGTGGATTTTACCCTCCCCGAACTTCCCCCCGAAAAGAAGAACTTACCTCAGTGTTTTTAACTTGTAACAGTACGGAAAAAGAAAGTTATCTCCACCAGATGTGCCAATTTTAGGAACCACACCATACCTCACGCCTAGCCAAGTGCCTGTGCCATTCATTAGGAACTTTATCTAAACCAACAGTAGCCTTTACGCTTCACCGTCTGGCGATTTTTTGAGACTATTTGTGACCTCGTTAAATCTTGGGCCTGACACGGAAGAAATAAGAAGACCAATCCATTATTCCACGGTATTAGCTACTGTGTTAAATAATTCCTAGAGTGCCAGAATTCACCATTTTGGTAAGTCTGCGTGTGTGTCTGTGGGATGGCCAGCCCTAGTGTGTTTTTTTGAATGAAAGGAGATTTAATCTTTTCTTTACCCTTTTAATTAGTTCGACCTAGTATTAAGGTGCATTATATTCATTGTACGGGACTTCTCCTAGCGGGATTGTGTAACTGTGTTCATTCCCCCTCCCGTAAAATTTGTTGATTAAAGGGAGACATTTGAGAACCCTAGCTTTTCCTCTACCCCCCCCCCTCCCCTTTATTGTAACCCCTTGCCTCAGAGTAATAAATTTACCGGTTGGTTAAATTGCCTATCTCTGGCCCCCCCCCCCCCCCCCCCCCCCTTCTTGTCTTTTGGACCGGGTCTTGTCTGTTAGTAAATACAACCGGGAAAAGGTGGATGGAATATTTCTCCTCAAACCCCCCTCTTCCCTTATCATATTTGTATTCTGTAACCTTTGATTTTTGACTGTAAATGTATAATTATTTGTGACTGATTTATGATAATAAAGGTATTAAATTTTATTTGTATTGGTTGTCGGCTGGCCCAAAACTCCAAACATTTCCCATCTGTGTAGGCTGTATTCATGTACGTGGTGCGACAGAATCACCAAATCGGGGAGTGCGCCTGAGCGACTGGAACTGACAAACAATTGTTTGTTCAGAAGAGAGATAGGAATAGTCTGTGAGAAACAGATATTGTCGTAATAAGAGACTGTCCTTGCTCTTCCCCGCGCTTGTGAATCTACTACCTCATTCTCCTAAATCCTTATTCTCACAGAGCCTTCAATATCACTCTACACTCTAAAGGGACCAATATCCATCAGAACCCTCTCAGATAAAAATTACGACATGTAGTAGGCAAGATATTATAGAGGAAATACTACAGGTTAATACATATCTGCATACTACAGGATGCAGGGCAACACTAACATGGATACCATCACATTTGGGGACAGCAGGAAATGAGCTTGCAGACAAAGAAGCCAAAGGCGGGAGAACTAGCTATAACAAAATTGAAGTAGGCCTAGGGAAGTTCGAAATAAAGAGTTTAATTGCTCAAGCAATAACTAAAGAGTGGATAACAGCATGGGACCAAAGTAAAAAAGCAACACACGCATATAAAATCCTAAAAAAAACAAGCAAAAAATGTCAAATAAAAGATGAACTAAAAATACCAATTAATAAAAAAATTGCTGAGTCTCAAGCTTGGAACTGGATATTTCATGATTGAGGAACCCACATGTGAAGAGTGTCAAGAACCAAACACAATTAGACACTTTCTGGTGGACTGCAAGAAATATGACCAACAGAGGCAAAACATTAAGACATACTGTAGTAAACACAAGGTAGAAATGAGTTTAGAAAATCTCATAGGCACAAATACCCGTTCAGAAATGCAAAAGTTAATAAAACACTATATTACCAAAACAAAAGCTAACATATAAAAAATAATTAAGGATCCGAGCCAGTAGTCCAAACTGGAGAAAGATTCACCCCAGATACATACAGATTAACCAAATAAAACATCCAGTGAAAATTAAAAACATACCAGATTAGACAATAGCATATTTTAGATATTAAAAAAAAACCATTATGAACTATAACTACAAAAGGAAAATACCTACTAGAGATAATATAGTATAAAATAAATACAAACAAAAACATGTTAAAACAAAGGAAACACGTCCTGATATAACCAACAACTCCATGTACATGGTAGATGGTTGAAAGGGGCGTGCTACAAAGAAAAGTAGTAAACACATTTAAAAAAAAAGGATAATAATGTACATAAAATAGTAAGACGTGCCCTGTTACGGACAAAATTGAACACATTCAGTGCACAAGAGAAACCCAGCAAACAACACATGGCAATAGAACAAAACATACAGCGAAGCAAGCAAATAGGCCAAATAGTTGACTCACATGGAGACATACAAACGGAGGCACAACATATAGCAAAAGCATTTGAGGACTGCTATAGAAATCTTTACACAGAAGAAGGAATACAACCACATATACAAGACACTTTTATGCAATACACTAAGAAACTGAGCAACAAAGATAAACAATCTCTTGATGCAGAACTGACCCTAGAAAACATAACATACGCAGTAAACGAAATGCAAAAAGGCAAGTCACCAGGACCAGATGGACTCACAGCTGAATTCTATCAACATTTCTTCCCCATGTTAGGCCCTCTCCTACTAAGGGTATATTCAGAATCTTTCGCGAAAAAGGAATTTCTATCTAGTTTCAACCTGTCATACATCACTCTAATCCCTAAGGACGATCCGGACAAAACAAAGCTTAAAAACTACAGACCAATATCACTCCTCAACACCGACTATAAAATTTTAGCCAAAACCCTAACAAACAAACTCAAGCCGTTCATATATATATATATATATCATCATCATGTGACATATTCTTTCCAGAACGTTGTCTCTATTACAGCTGCTCTGAACGCATCACGATTCTGGGCAAGTCGACCTGCATCAGCCAAAGACAAGTTCAGACTCTCTGTGATGTCCTGGGTCCACCGTCGTCTAGGTCGACCACTTCCCCTTTTTCCAGGGGCCATGCCTTCCATCACTGTTTTTTCCAGACTATTATGTCTTTTTATATATATATATCAGACAGCAGATACCTGACAATATATTGTTCTTGTGGAAAACAGAACAGTTTACACGTGCCAACAGAACACAGTCAACACGTTTATTCAGTGCAACATTCTATTCTTTTATTTTCCTATTGCTAATTGATATAACAACAACAACCAAACAAGAAATGTGTGCTGGCGTGCAAGTCTGTTTTCTGTCCAACTGACCGCGTTGGCTTCACTTTACTGAAATACTTAAATTTAAAAAAAATAAATAAAATTACATTTTCTGTGTTCTTTTTGCAATGGTTAAGGTTTGTAAAATAAAGCCTGTAACATTTCTAAGTCAGTTATGTTTTTATTGAGCAAGTTAATATCGTTTAAATACAGTTCAGAGAGATTATGTTTGATGTAACATTTCCGTTTCTCTTACAAATCAAATTAGTGGCCGCTCAACCAGGAGAATTACACACATGGATAAACATAACAGTGTGCCTTTTCGTGGCTAGTTTAATTTAGAATGTCCCCTAAACACTTTTGAGCGGTGCATAACACTGATGGGATTCTACGATACATTCGAAAAAGATCAAATAGCAAGTTGATATTTAATACTCATGTCATTCAGTCATTATACTTTAGCTTCATGCATGGAGGCATGTCTTAAGTCATCCTTATATGACCACCAGCTATGCACAATGCTACAGTATATGTACGTGGAAGTGAACCTATGTCTGTGAGGCTAGTTACGTTCTCATTGACTCTTGAAATCATCCACACACTTCCAGGGATTCCCCCTGTGGTGAAATTTGTTGAGAACCCAGTATTGCACGCTAAGCTTGGAAATTAACTTGAGCCCCAGGCATAATTCTTTGGCTTTGACTTGGTTGACTGCAGGCAGAAAGATCTCACTATGGACCCAGTGATAGTTAGGAGAAGCTGAGAAGTGGCTCTGTGCAGGACGTGACAATTACTTGGGAGAGTCCAGAACCAGAGTACAGTATTTTATCTCTGCATAGTTGGAGAGCTCCCTGTAATGATGGGGAATGCACAGTATACCACACACTTCTTACTCCTAGCATGGGACCAGATGTGACGATCCTTTAAATGCAAGCCAAGCTGGAGAAACTGGAGCTCGTGACGTCAACTCAACACGTTTCGGAATGGCAGAAGAGCCACAGGAAAAACCTAGATCTACAGTGTAGATAAAACCAAGGAGTTTTCAACTTGGTATTGGCTGCTAAAGAGCAAGAACCTCAGCAGCCCTAGTTAAACAACAACAACCCTTTAGCTCCACAAGAAGCATAGGCCTTCTACAAATGTATGCCAAGTCATCCTGTTATATACCAATAGCTCAGGGTCGTTCCATGTTTTCCTCTTCATTTTCATTTATGTTTCCAGTTCTCTTCTCCATGTCGTTTTCGATCTACCTCTGCTTCATTTATCCAGACGATACCAGAAGAAGGACTGCCCGGTCATGCTTTCAGCAGCTGTTCTCTATGTGTGCCCTGGTCATCTTGAATGTCATTTCGTCATCTCTTGTTCCATTGGCACTTGTATGGTTCTTGTTATCATTTCCACGATGGTGACCTTGTCCCGCAATTTTAATCCTTCTAAACAAGCACCCATTTATGAAAGTCTGTAACTTCTCGGTTCTTGTTTTTGTTGTTCTCCATGTTTCATAGCCATACAATAGGTGTGATTTGACATTTGTTTAATATTCTTATTGTTTGTTTGGGGTTCAATTTCCGTGTACTTCCAAATACGGTGAAAGATGTTCTAATACGAATGTAGATAGATAAACAGATAAACTGAAATGTATTAAACTGCTTATATTACACAGAGGATTTGTAGGTACTGTTTACTGCAGTGTTCGCAAAACGCCTGTTTATTGCTTCCCGAAAATTGCAGATGTTTAATAACTGCTCATATGGTTTTTTCTTAGCCAAGCTCGTCCAGTGTTATTTCGAACTGTATGGACTCATGAAGCACGCATATGCATGTCTGCATGCTTATGTATGTATGTTGATGTTATTAAGTTTTTAACTTTATAATCCTCAGCATCACAATTAGTTCCATGTTCTCTCCTGATATAGGACAAAGCTTACGTCAAAGCATTCCACCCTAATCATGTCTTCCATGTGACAGGTACGCCTACTCCTACTACTGAAGCGCGAAAAGCGCTACTATTACAGGGCCGGATTAAGCTAGTACTGGGCCTGTAGCATATGTTAAGAAAGGGGCCCTATATTTTTTTTAAAAAACCAATAAAACAACACAAATATATTTGAACACATACATTTTTAATTTGCATAGTAATTATCATTATCAAAAGTAACAACACAGTCAACATTATTGTTTAAATATTAATGTTTCTACATTTAGCATGAGCAAATTTGTTGATGATATAGGATGTATCAATTTCACGCAGAAGTTTATGTTCAATGCTCATTAGTGTGAGATTGTTCAATCTCTTTTGAAAATGAAAAGGCGCTAAAGATGGCATAAATCAAAAGATCATTGGTTTAACGCTCGTATTAGAAGATGACCAAAAAATTATGTACATATTTATTGGCGCGGGGCCCCTAGGGTAAAAGCGCGAGGGTGCCCGTTTGGGGGCATATGCTACTTTTGCTCAACTATCACGTTAATCCGGATCTGGATAGATATCATGATATAGATAATAAGATAGATAGATAGATAGATAGATAGATAGATAGATAGATAGATAGATAGATAGATTAGAGAGATAGATAGATAGATTAGATAGATTAGATAGATAGATAGATAGATAGACAGATTAGATAGATAGATAGATAGATAGATAGATAGATAGATAGATAGATAGATAGATAGATAGATAGATAGATAGATAGATAGATAGATAGATAGATAGATAGATAGATTAGAGATAGGTCAGATTTGAATTTTTCAGGGAGTTTACTGAAGCTACCATAGTAAGTTTAAATGTTTAAGGGAAAGAATTACGCAAAAATAAAAATATAAATTAGATAGTAGTTTGTAACTTGTTTTTATTATTAATAATTTAAATTTGCTTTTTTTCTTTTTTTGCAGCACAATTTTATGAAGAAAGTGAGACATATTTTTATATTTTAAGTATGGTAATCTTATGACGTGTTATTATTATTTTAAAGAATACATTTTACAAGAGCAGGCTTGGTATCCTATAAATTTTCTATATTTGCATATGTAATTTTTAATGGATAATAAAATGTTTGACATAATATGAGGTTCCATGTTACGGACAAAATTGAACACAATCAGTGCACAAGAGATACCCAGCAAACAACACATGGCAAATGAACAAAACATACAGCGAAGCAAGCAAATAGGTTAAATAGTTGACACACATGGAGACATACAAACGCAGGCCTAACATATAGCACAAGCATTTGAGGACTACTATAGAAATCTTTACACAGAAGAAGGAATCATGTGACGTATTCTTTCCAGAACGTTGTCTCCATCACAGCTGCTCTGAACTCTGTAATGGAGAAGAAGGAATACAACCACATATACAAGACATTTTTATGCAATACACTTAAGAAACTGAGCAACCAAAGATAAACAATCTCTTGATGCAGAACTGATCGGTCCCCTAGAAAACATTAATATGACGCAGTAAACGAAATGCAACAAAGGCTAAAGTCACCATGACCTAGATGGACTCTACTGAATTCTACCAACATTTCTTCCCAATGTTAGGCCCTGGCCATCCTAATAAGATGTATATATCAGATCTTTCGCTAAAAAATGAATTTGTATCTAGTTTCAACCTGTCATACACATCACATCTAATCCCTAAGGACGATCACAGCCAGGACAAACCAAAGCTTACAAACTACAGACCAATAATGCACTCCTCAACACACCTACTATTATAGAGCAGAGACTCCGACGCCTAGCTGAGCCACAATGGGAGGGGGTCCAGTGCGGATTGCGAGCAAAGCGAAGTACTCAAGACCTAATCTTCACACTCTGAGAGCTGAGTGAAAAGGCCCGTGAGTGTAAGAGTGAGATCCATGTTTGTTTCATAGATCTGGAAAAAGGCATTTGACAGGGTCCCCTGGAGCAAACTTTGGGACTGTTTGGCAAGGAAGAACATTCCAGCACCTCTGATTCATGCTATACAGAGCTTCTACAAGTCTTGCAGAAATTATGTGAGGACAGCAAACCATAAGTCAGAAGCGTTCAGGACCACCACTGGTGTAAGACAAGGTGATATCCTATCACCTTACCTCTTCATACTCCTTATGGACGATGTCATCAAGGCATGTAAGGAGAGAACAAGAAAGTATTCAGTGGGGTACTGGAACATGACACAGGTCTATATTTCGGAGCTGGCATTTGCTGATGATGTTGCCCTGATTCCGAAATCAGAGGCACATCTCCAATCCAACCTGCAAGTCTGGAAGGAAGAGCTGGAGAAGAGAGGGATGGTCATAAGCAGCTCTAAAACAAAATCCATGGTGATATCACGAGAAGAAAGAAGACATCAGATTAAGCTGGGAGAACAGGTCCTGGAGGAGCAGGTCGACCACTTTAAATACCTCGGAGCTATTATAGACCGAAAGGGAGGCATCAAAGAAGAGTTGGCCACTCGAAAAGCAGCAGCTGGGAGACTTTTTCAGGCCATAAATCGAGGATTCCTCAGCAAGAAAGAGTTGGTAAGAAAAACGTAAAGATGGGGGGGGGGGGGCTGAATACGAAGATGGCTGTATACCGCTCCACCTATGTCCCAGTCTTTACATATGGATGCAAGTGATGGCAATGATACAACCCACAAACGCCAGATCCAAACCTCAGAAATGAGGTATCTGAGGAAGGTGGTTGAAGTAACAAGAAGAGACACTGTCGGCAGCCGGACGGTACTTCATGGCCTTGAAAACTAGCCCCTGCAGACCCAAGTGGAACAGTCCCAATTCCGATGGTTTGGCCATGTCTGCAGAATGGGAGAAGATCGGATACCACGACAAGCATGGGAAACAAAGAGCCATGGATCCAGACCCCGAGGACGACCCAGAGTCCGCTGGGAGGACAACATTAGACAATCGTTTGAAGGACCGAGGACTAGAATGGAACCGCAGCCAGGAGGAAGACAGCCGATAGATGAAATCTCTGCACTCCTACTCTTCCAAACCTCTACAGGTAAGTAACACCGACTATAAAATAGTTAGCCAAAACCGGCTAACGAACAAACTCAAACCGTTCATTGCTAGACACTCATACACGAAGACCAACAGTGTAGTGTCTCAGCACAGAAACGATTCATCAGCTCACGCACACTTCATAAAGAGACAACATCATCACCTACACACATCAGAAGGATTGCCGAGTCTTCATCCTATCGCTGAGCCATGGAAAAAGCCTTTGACAGAAATATCCGACTCATAACTGTACTCCATAAAACTTTACTACAACTAGGGCAACATTGTGAATACTTTAGAAAGTGGATTGAAATTATATACCCAAAACTCTGAAAGCAAAGTTTTGGTAAAATATCCATTCATATTTAACTGGGGCTTTGGGGCTGACAAGATCTGTTAGACAAAAAATGCATACGGATGTCCCCTTTCTCTCTACTCTATGTCCTCGACAGGTCTAGAACCCACTGCTAAGCAGAATACAAATTTAGACAATACAGTAAACATCAGAGGCAACTACTTTATTCAAGGTAAAGGGGAACAAAAAATTGCTTGCCCTATGGCAAGGGCAGATACCAAGTTGCTTATGCCTATGCACGGCGATAGCCACCCTTCTTTCCCCCCAATGATAGGTCTATAAACAAAATATTCTAGATACTTTCACGCTTTTTGGTAAAGCGTAGGTGGGTCAAGAAATTAAACGTCTCAAAAGTCTAAACAATTATGGGTATACTAACGGAGCAGATGGAGAAACAAAGCAGATTTCCCATTTGATTTAACGTCAACAACAACACATGAAACTGTATGGTATATACTTCCCATCTGCACACCCGAAACCGCACACCAGACCACGCCGCTGAAAATTCACATGGGCATATAACTTAGTCGCAATATACCACAGACACACTTCATCCACTACAAATAGTCAAAAATGAGCAACCATTTTTTCCAGAAGTTTTTATAGTGTGACTGTTTTTATTATTCAAAAAATATAATTTACATTGCTACAGTCTTTTGACCCTAACCCACAACATACGGTGACAGAAGATAAACAATGAGATACTAAGGCGTTTAGTTTTTGGGCACATTTTATTTAGCATTAAACATCAAACACTCATGGCAAGAGAAAAGATTCTGACGGGGGAGTTGCCCTCCAGCATATAGTGACAAAAATAAAGGCACTTCGAATCATCTAACATGTAGGAAATATAATAAATAGACCCAGAAGACCCAGAACGAACACACATTAGCCCATTACTACGCAGGTGCTGTAGACTTGCTAGACTGAGGCCACTAAAGAACAATGTCCCACACACCAGACTTACGGCAGCACTACCATTTTACACTTTTACAGGACATGATGCATACAAAGCCATCAGAGGACACGAAACTCTTTCTTTAATTATACCAGACAAAACAAACAAAATTTACAACATTATAGTCAGGTTACAAGCACCAACCTTTACACCTAATAATTAAAAGAGGTTACAATTAACTTTATAACAGATTACACTGAGATTTTCACCGGAGATCTTCACAACGAAACGCATCGTGCACCAAAAGCCAGAGAAGTCACATATCGACTTTTATATAACATGACACCAACCACAGAAAGAGCAGCACACGGATTAAAACGAAAATCACGATGCAAGATGTGCCAGGGGCAAATGTACAAGAAAGTGAGGTGAACACATTTTTCTATAAATGTGTAGTACAATTATAGTTCCAGCACATGGGAATCTTACAAGACTCATACTGGAACACACATACGGAACAAGCAGATATTTTCAAAGCGATTATGCTTAATTCAATTCCCAAGACACTACCAGACATCCATTTTTTCAATTAATTCTTTCTACTCTCGCGGAATTTCGATTTATAATTTGGGAAATGTCGCATTCAATCAATATTTGAGTACAAAATTAATCCCCCAGGCTTTGTTCACCTCCATCTCCAGCGAAGTGACGCAGACTTATTTATAAAACCTGTCCACTATCCCCCAGCTGGACCTGGGGGGGGGGGGGGGGGGGGGCCTGTACCCTCGACTTTAAATCCAAGCCTTTACTTTATATACGACGAAGGTCACTTTCCTATAACCCTCTTCCCTTCCCCTACCATCCCCAGACCATCATTGGGCCAATTACGTGTTATTTCCACCACCTGTTGGTTTTTTTTTTTTCCTACCAATTCCCCACTCCCTTTAACACATATCGCTCATCCTCCTCCTCCTCTCGCCTACAACACACCAACGTTAGCAGGTGAGGTACTCCATCACTCAATATTTTTATCTTAAGGTACTCATGTGAGAGAGTGTGTGTGCAAGTTTTAAAAAATTGTCACCACGTCTCCCCTTTGTCATGTCAGGCAGACAGAATGGCCTGCCTATTTAATAATTATTATTATTTTATTTTCTATGTATCTGGATTATCATTATTTGTGACGACGTAGCGTCTAAAGTTATGACAAATAGGAATTTCCCTGACATTACCGAAGGTGGGGGGGGAGGTGGTCTCTATATAACAGAAATATTGGCCTCTCACTCAAACATTAATCATCGTGCGGCGGGTGGGGGGGAGGTGGAGGGAGAACACTAAGATCATACTATGGGATACACTAATTAAACCTGCATGCAGCATTATCTAAACGAGAATTTTACACAGCTGGATCTATTAATATGGTAGCCTGCTATCTTCTGTGAACTTTTGAGATCGCATGGTCCTATTTGATGGGAGGTTAAATCAAACGATGGCCCACGACTGGCATCTCTGATAACAGATTTATAGCAATCTTTTCCTTAACGCCTGCCCAGCAAAGAGGGACAGTGGCCTCAGGATTCAGACACTACCGAGGGGGTTGGGGGGATCCGTCTAGCGCGGGAGCAATTAACAGCAGTACCGTTCATATTTTTCTTACGAACCAAGTTGGCTGTCGTCCCTGGGCCTGGTGGGAGTTGGCCAAAGCTTCTCAGAACAGCTTGGTACCAACACAACGTGGTTAGGGAGAGACAGGCTGATCTAGGCAGAATTATTCATACGTGGTATCGGGTTGTATATAGGGTACGGACGGATCTAGAATGAATCATGGGAACTCTCAGGCTAACGTAGTTACCGCTTTCTGATTCTCGGAGAAATTTTCGCAGCGGTGGTACTTATGCGAGCAGCCTGAGACGAAGAAGAAACGATGCGGTAGACTCGTGGGAAAAAACGGAGACAACACACAGCGGTTAACTACAACATCGGCGTTGTGTCAGCTTCGGATTTTTGCTATAACCTATATCTTCAATATGTGGAAGGGTGTGAAGCAGATTCATCACGTCCCATTTAAGTTACAATCGAGATAAGTTATACTAATAACATGAACTATCCGAAAACTGTATTCTAGCATTAGGTATCGTCCGTCGTTCTGATCATGAATCCTAGTTGCACTAGCTAATAGCCTAGTCGGAATGATCCTGCTGGGAGATTTCATAGTCCTTTTACCTTCGTTGACTATTGGAGTGTATTCTTTCTAACTGCGATCAGAGACGTGTAATTTATAGCATTAGCTTCGAGTGATTCAATGTGTCTAGTTATTTCACTGGATTAGTGGAAGTAAATTTAACCTGGTATTAAATAAAATAAAAACCCATTTTCCATAAATTCTAGTGGCAAACTAAATGTTACAGATCATAAAAGTAGTTCCTAATACAATTAGGACGCGTAAAGGAAATTATAACTATGTAAATACAGGTTTAGTTCTGTATAGATAGATGTGAGCTTTTAATGTATTTTTAACTCATGCGGGGAATTTTTACCTGATTTGTTAAATTGACGACGACGCTAGATAAAGTAAATAGGCTAACTGTAATATTATCAGGGCGTGTCAGATTATAGAATATGATTTGTAATGCTTTTCTTGTTTTGATTATCTTTCATTCAGAATGCGATCAATTCAAGCCTGCATCCCAGCAATTATTTAAATATATAAGTTCCAGAGTCTGTTATGAGAACTTACCATGACTCAATTCGATAGACTCCAGTAACATATGAACTTTTTTAAAGCTGACAGCCTTGTGGCGACCTGTAATGGAGGCCCCGCTTCCTCTGAATTTAAAAACTGAGAATTAAAGCCATCCCAAGAAACACTTTTAAAATACTAGGTTCAATGCATAGGCGGCTAGGTCCCTTAAAGTAAAGTCCTGAGGAAGCAGAACAATATTTTAATTCCAAATCTGCCTCTATTTGTGAAGAAGAACATAAGATCTAACCAGTGAACACTGTCTGATCAAGTATATTCAGATGGATTTACCACTCACCTAAACCCCCGAAGAAGAACTTTTTATCCTCAGTGTTTTTAATTTGTGACAGTACGGAAAAAGAAAGTTATCTCCAGCCCAGCTGTGGCCAAGTTTAGGAACCGACAACACCAAACATACCGATACCTCACGCCTAGCCAAGTGCGCCTGTGCCATTCATTAGGAACAGTTCTATCTAAACAAACAGTAGTCCTTTACGCACTTCAGCACCGTCTGGCGATTTTTGAGCCCTACTGATTTGTTACCTGTCATAAACGCCAACTTCGGTATCAATTCTCGTTAAATCTGGGGCCTGACACGAAGAAATAAGAAAGACCAGATTCCCATTATTCCACGGTATTATCTGGCTGTGGTAAATGATGGGGTTCCTAGCAGTATGTGCCAGATATCAATCACCATTAATAGGGTAAGTCTGTCGTGTGTGTCTGTGGGACATGTGGCCAGCCCTAGTGTGTTTTTTTTAATGAAAGGAGATTTAATCTTTTCTTTACCACTTTTTAATTAGTGTTCGATCCGTGTAGTATTAAGGTAGCATTATATTCAGTTTGTACGGTGGGACTCTCGGCCAGCGGGATTGTGTAACTGTGTTTTCATGTTCTCCCCTCCCGTAAAATTTGTTGATTAAAGGGAGACATTTGAGACCCCTAGCTTTTCCTCTACAACCCCCCCCCTCCCCCCCCTTTACTGTAAGGGCTCCCCATTGCCCAGAGTAATAAATTTACCGGTTGGTTAAATTGCCTAGTTTCATATCGATTCTGATAGCACACCCCACGCCCCCATCCCCCATCCTATTTCTTTTGTCTTACAATTGGACCGGTTTATGTCTCATGTCTGTTAGTAAAATAAAACCGGGAAACGGTGTGGATGGGATATATTTTTCCTTCAAACCCCCCTCTTTGCCATTATCAAATTTGTATTCTGTTAGAACCTTAGTGATCTTTGACTGTAAATGGTATAAATTTTATTAGTGACCTGATTTATGATAATAAAGGTATTGAACTTTTATTTGTATTGGTTGTCGGCTGGCCCAAAACTCCAAACATTTCCCATCTGTGTATGGGCTGTATTCATGTACGCTGTGCGATCACAGAATAAACCAAATCGCGTGAGTAATGCGCCTGAGTGCTACTGGAACTGACAAACACAATTGTTTGTCCAGAAGAGAGATAGGAATAGTCTGTGAGAAACAGATATTGTCGTAATAAGAGACTGTCCTTGCTCCTTCCCAGCGCTTGTGAATCTACTACCTCATTCTCCTAAATCCTTATTCTCACAGAGCCTTCAATATCACGTTACACTCTAAAGGGACCAATATTCATCAGCACCCTCTCAGAAAAAAAAATTACGACAATATATGGTTAGCTCGTTCGAGATTCTGAACCTAGTTAAAAATAGAGTGTGGTTGATTGTCTTTGTGAAGTAGGGTATAATCTTTAAAAGTAATTACTTCCCCTAGACCAAGACTGCCGTTCAGTTAATTTGGGCCGACACACAATAATTATGACAGGTTTGTTTTTTTATCAAGGCACAAAGCACCCTCAGATTATGTGACTAAATAAAAAAGTATTTGTCACCTTTGTATTCTCTGGCAGAGGGAAATTGAGAAATTTTTGGTTATATAATTGCTTGGGACTGGCGTGATTGTTTTACAGTCACTAAAGGTTTTTGAAGTTACTTAGAGTTGTGCTTAGCTAAAGACGCCTTTTTCTGACTTTTTAAGTCTTGTTAACACTCTCTTCTCATAAAATTGACTTCAAGGGACGGGAGTTGTTGTTAGAGAATTAAAATTTCGGGGAAAATTGGTTTTTTTACTTATTTTTCTTTTTAAATTGGTTTAATTTAAATCTTTCTCTACTTATGATAGTAATAAGTAGATTTTTTTCTAGTGTAACTTACCAATTAATTGGCATAGTTGCTTGCGTAATAAAAGTCTTAAGTGGACAAGTAATAGTGGCGATAAGGTTAACACACGAGGTCATTAAGTAAATTGGTTTTTACATTTTCGGTTTTTTCTCGTAGCGGCTTTGTTTTTTTTTCCCTTCTTGTTCTTTCTTAATACTCTCTAATTGTAGTAGAAGCATCCAGGTCTTCAAATCATGGCAGAGAGAATTAGGATAAGATCCATTCTGAGACAGGAAGCGAGAAGACTCAGGATTTAGACACAGAAGCCGCGAATCAGTTTATCACCCAGGAACTGCAAATATATGACGCAGAGCAACAAAGAGGGCAGAAGCAGAGAAGGAAAGAAAAGAAATCATAGGGCAGAAGCTGAGAGGAAGGAAGAAAAAGAGAAAGAAGAGAGGGCAGAAGCAAGGAAGAAAGAAGCGGACGATCGTTTCAATTGGAGCAGAAGAAAATTGAGGCAGAGATGGAGAGCTCGCAGGGAAAGAGAGAAGGAAAGACAACGTGAGGAGAGAGACAGGGAAAGACAGCATGAACTGGCGCTTAAGGCTTTTAGAGAGTCGGGGCGCCTCTACTACTTCGAATAACGGAGAGCCGTCTTCGCCCCAGTCAATGGATCTCTCCAGCACTCCCAGCACACTGCCCAATTAACGGCGATGTCCTTTGCTTTAGAATCTTTACCTAGCCCTAATGAAAAATTTGACACGTACCAGGGGGGGGGGGGGGGGGGGGGGAGGGGGGGGGGGGGGGGGGGGGGGGGCGTACCTAGAAAAATTCGAAAAGGCTCGCGAATCTGTATGGGTTAGAGAGAGTTCCCGCTGGGGCACTTAAGCATCTCAACGTCACTAAAAGCTAATGCTTTATGACGTAATCAATAACAAAGCTGGGATCAAGAACCATATCATGAATTATATACGTACAATGCTGATACAAAGGCCTCTGCTTAGAAACGGTTTGAAGGATGACTCCCGCTCTACCGTAAAAATTGCGGCTGCAAATGTTCAGAGAACAGGCTCGAAAAGAGAGGGCACGGGAAATATTTTTCACGCCAGCACTCTTCACGACCCAACAGCTTACAAAGCCTAGTTCTCTTCACGTTCTCACGTGCTAGTTTGACTAAAATGGCATCGAATTAATCCGGACCTAACCATCTTTACATATTGAAGAGGACTTCCTTGAACATTTGTTCTAGTGGAAACAGATAAACCGCTCAACTTTGTCAAACAGATCTAAGCCTCATAGATTTTAGACGGAAACAGGGCGCACTCGAAGACTTTGAGGACATCCTCAATAAGGCCCGAAACGCTACTATCCGAAGTGCAATGGCGTCGAACGTCCCCAGCATCTGAAACGTAAACCCACCAGATTTTGCAGCCGATGCATCGAAAACAAAATCTTAGAGCAGACTAGCGATCATCCTAGATCTTCTAATATCCACTCTAGAATTATTACACCACGGAGAAAATTAATAACCCGAAAGATCTGCCCATGCGAGGAAAATCGAAATTGGCATACAAAACGCCGATACCGATTAGCACGCCACCCCCCAACCATCACAATATCTGAATCTAACCCCACCAGGCCTACGTGGGCAGCGCGGCCACGCAAGGTCAACGGAAAAAGGAAAAGTACTCAGCCCCTACACCAGTAACTGTCTGATCCAGTGGCATAACAACTACCGGATCCTCAAACCTCGCGTTGGATTTTGGCATACAGACTTCCGAAAGGTTAGAAGTCAATACTCAAGTGATTTCATCAACCTGAGGGGGAACGACCCTTCAACTCCGAGGAACTGTAATTTTGAATGGATACCATTACCAATCACACCAACATGTCTCTTGTGACACTGGATGTAAAAAAAAAAAGAAAAAATATATTTTATTTTTTTTTTTTTTTTATTTATTGTTGGTGGTTGTATTGTTGCTTAGAGGCACTCTAGTCAAACCAGGTCAGGAGAGACAGAGAAAACCGTCGGTCAAACTAAGTGAGTAAGTTTTAAGAGTGATGCGCACCAGGACAGCCTGCCTATTCGCTTTGGTAGATAAGACACCTCCTGACTTTGTCAGAGGAGTTATTAAAGGCAGGCCATAATGGGATGATCCAATCTAACATAGTTTACTCCTGAGGATGTAGAGTATTGTGTTGTACTTGGGAGACCCAAAGGAGGCTCGATTGTGAGCATGCAGGTAACCACAAGAAGAGCGTAAAGCGCCAATAAGGAGAAGGGAGCCCTTGCGCCAAATTTGTTGGGGCCAGAAATGAACTTGAAGGAGGCGCAGACAAAAACAAACCCTTAGCTCTGAAGCCCTGGTTTTCTTTAGAAAACGTGCACCATGGCTAAGGAGCGTCCCAAGACACTACCGTAGACATCTTTTCTAAAGATTGGTGCGTAATTGTATCAGTAAGAACGGGCATAACGCCGACACTGGGGAATAACTCATGCCATCCATATGTACCACTGACGCAGTACATGAAGCCCAGCAATCTTAGAAATGGGGCGCACAACTCTCTTCCCTTTAGGCGGACATATGGGAACAAAAGGTCGCCACTTACTTAGCATGAACGAAATAAAAACGTCCACTATGTGTGTGGTCCAAGAATGAACCTCTGAGCATTATCAGGGTAGTCGTGAAATCCTGCGACCCAGTGCCAACGGGTAGCACCCAAAGCACTTGTTCAACGCAACTCCCCAGTTAACCACATGGGGCACAATGCCAATAGTGGGTAGGCTTCAACCCACATCCATTTGAACGAGTTTAGCTTGTACGACATCATTGGACCGCTCCTGGAAAGGACCAAAATCAAAGAAAGCTCAGGTTCCATTCCTTGAGTTTAGTCTGAACACGTTGCTACAATAGTGGGCCGAATGCTGTAGCCTGCTAACAATGGGCATAAGAGTCCCAAGCAATGTCGCATGAAGACCCCCGTGGCAAATCATTACTAAATCAAAAGACGGAATTGGTGAAGATTCCCTGTCAACTAAGTTATTGACTGGGCAATGGATCCTACTCCCAAGCTCCGTAGCATAGTTAATGGAAGTGAGATCTTTAAAGATCTTGAGTGGCCCAAACATAATCCACAACAAAGTCCCATACCGATCCGCCCGTAAATGGGCTCGTGGAACGATTTTAAATGGCAGCCTTCAAAACCACCTTGATTACGTAACGGACTGGGTCATGGAGATAACGCAAAAGACTCGTGACCTAATATATATCGGAAACTGCCTATTCTTTCGCTCCTACCGAGAGAGAATTCCCCAACGCGTCTACGGGAAATTCCTCGCCCTGCTACAACTTTATTATTTGGGTCAGACATCTAGTAAAGGCGGGCCACTAGAAGTCCTTTACTGTCAGGATCCTCTGACAAGACCACATATTGGCTGACGATATCAGTCGACTCTCTGCACAAGCTAACTAAACATGTATCTGAGAGCATCAAGGAACATGTTTACAAGCTAGGATGGGATTGTATGCTCAACACCAACCTTTAAGGAATAGCCCAGCGCTAAACATAACTAAAAGATGCCAACTAAAGCTGGCAAAAGAGAATGTTGGGAGAACTTACAACCAGGGGAGAAAGTTTTGTACTCCAACTCACTATCTAGTCCAAGCCGAAGTCTAATAAACTCATCGGCAATCGTGTATGGCTAACGAGGGCCGTTTACGGCGTCCTTAAATAAGAATCTCATACGTACCGAATTACAAGATGCATCGCATCAAAGAAGATGGAGAAGGTTCTTCCACATAAATCTTCTTAAGAAATATTTTGCGTAAAGACCGGTGCCATCCTCCGAGCATCTCTTTGGCTGTCCGGCATAAGCATACGGAATGACGAGTGATGATGATTAGATGGTTGCATGGAGTATCCCATTGTCAACCCCATCCAGACAAGAAAGAAAATCCTATTAAGAGATGTCAAGTTTTGGCGATAATAGCTCGTCAGTAGAAACAACAAACAGAACAGAAACAGAGAGCGTCTATCTTGAAGCAGTACACAGATGCAGTCTTAACGAAAAAGAAGACGGATGTACCGTAGGTCGGATAACAACAATCTCATCGAATTTGACATGGAAATATAACGAAACGATACCCCTGTTACAGAATTCAGAGTATATACCCGCATTCCTTACGCCAAAGCTGATGCCATCTTACAAGCGGAGAAATAGACAAGAGCTGTGTCAGGCGACGGAATTATCAGGTCGAGTCTACACATCTCCTTATAAGTTGTCGATATTTAGTTGGGCTAAGATTACAGAAGCTCATATAGATGACAGTCTCAGGTCTGTGTTTTGAGATTAGCCCGGTTGTATAAACGGCCGTAGACAAGGAAATTCCAGCCTGTGAACACTAGGCTACCAAACTGTTTCTGAGGATTGTTCACAAATCTCAGAGCTTCATGTCAAGGCAATCAGATTTCCCTCCAAGAATTGAGCCTTCAGATAAAGGTTTATTATCAAATACCAAGTCCAAGGAGGTAAAGTTAAATCCCTTTGGCTAGCTTTCATCACTAGTGACAAAGGACATTACCACTATTTAATGTGATTGGTCCGTTCAGATTGGCATAACGCACCAGGAGTATGTTTTGGTTTACCAGAGATAAATGATAAAATAAGCCTTTTGAGAATCGCTAAGTGCAAGTAGTCCACTCACATTCATAAATTTCAATGTAAAAATAAAAGGACGACATCGTAATTGGTTCATCGAAATCCTACGATATCGAACATTATTGCTACGCAGTCCGGCTATGCTCCTTAGGGAGACTAAGCATGGAAACTGTCTCTCAAACACAGCAAACGCTAATGCAAGATGTCTCATCATCGCAATTTGAAAAGCTGGACTTCCTCGTGAGGCACATCTATTTCTCATCTGGCTGTAGTTTGGCCCTAAATTAGAGAATAAGAACTGTGAAGAAAATAGTGGCAGCAAAAAGTACCGAACGAACAAAGAAAGTACATCCAGGCTCAATATTCTTAATGCACTATGTGGCCTACTATCAGAAATATACATCCACGCAACTTTGAGGAAAACAATCGGACTGACAGGCACCTCTCTGACTGACCTCTTACCTATGAAAGGTTAGTCCTGATAAGTGTCCATGCTGGGATGCAAAAAGTGCGAAAACTATGCATACAGGCAGGCTTTGAGATATGTCAAACATTGTTCGTGCATATCCCCCATTCCTACAGTGTGTACTCAGAACCTATAAGAATAACCTTTCGTACAATGAGTAGTATGAACAGCATCAGGCTCACGGCTATCCGGTCAACAAGTTGCTAGCAAGGCCGAGGAACCAGTGACCCGAACATATCTATGTCCCAGTAAGCTTACTGCGCTAGCTCGGAGAACTGAACAAGTAGCGAACGCAAGCTACAGTGTCGTTGGAACAGGGAATGTCTCGCTCTAGATTCATGGCAATCAAGACGTTCCCACCATTACATGATTTCTTCTGGTTAGTTACATATCTTATCACGTGGCAAACAAGACCATGCACCATTAGGCTTTCGCTGGTGTCCTCAATAAAGGAAGTTCAATCGCAAGGATAAATAGCGTTTGGTGCCCTTGTTATTGACTTGTTTATATTCGCTTCAAAGTGGAATATATTCTCAGGAAAAACAAGGAAAGATCGGAGGCTGACGTATTCTTGAGTTAGTAGAACTGGACACAGGCGAGGAAGAAGGAGAAAATCGACGACGCCAATCGATACCAAAAAGCCTAACGCGATCACAGCGGCAGCTTCAATTGTCATAAACGAAACATGAAAAACGAGTTTCCATGTCTCGAAAAGTGGGGACGCTGACTGTGTGACGTACGGTCTAAGTATCGAGCAAATGAATTTTCCCTGATCGACGATGGTATTATAACAGAATATTTGGCCTCACGTCATAAACGTTTAGGAACCCGCTGATCAGTACTATTGTATACTTTAATACCTGCAATGTCAGCATTTCCACGACAGAATTTGACAGCGCTGGGATGATCATTTAGATATGTGATGGCCGTGCTATCATTCTGTGAGACATTTTGAGATCGCATGGCCTTCTGATGGGAGTGTTAAATCCACCGCCCACCGTCACTCATCTCTGGAGAAACTATGATTTATAGGCAAATACTGTATTCCTTAACGCCGCCCCAAAAGAGGACTGTGGCCGAGAGACGAACTCCTGTTTCTAAGAGCCAAATTAACACATGCAGTTCATTTTTCATAGCTCAATTGGGCTGTCGCATCGGCGCCACTGGTGGGAGTTGCCAAATCCCAAGCTTCTCAGCAATTTAACAGGCGGTAGCGCATGCAAAGACAGGCTGGATCAGTCAGAATCCAAATGGAGTGGAGAGCGGTATACCGGGATCATAAAGAATCCTGGACACCTCTCATGCTAAACGTAAGTTTACTGAGCATCGGCGAGAAATCTTTCGCAACTCCGTAATCAGCGCGAGCAGCCAAGAGGAGCCGATAGTAAGATCGGGTAGACCGGCGGGTGAAACGGAGGAAAACACACAGCGTTAACCACAAAACGAGCGTTTGTACGCTCGGATTTTGCTATAACTTCAAGAACAGGTGTGGAAAAATATCATTTGGGGTTCATTCACGTCCCATTTAAGTTACATTCGAGGGATGTTATAAAATAAAGAAACTTCACGAAAACTGACATATTTAAGTCGTTCGTATCTGACAGAATCCTAGTTGGCCACTAAGGTCATAATAAGGCCCTAGTCGGATTCTCCTGCTAATGATTTCATCATTACCCATTTTCGTTGACTATTGGAGTTTTGATTCTTTCTGGGAGCGTACAGCAGTTGATATAACAGTGTAATTTATACATTTATACAGTAGCTTCAGAGTGAATCAGATGAACTAATTATTTCAACTGGATTGTGGTGGTAGAATTTCAAATACCTTATTAAAATAAACCCATTTTCAAAATTTTCCCTACGTTGTCATAACTAATATGTTTACAGACCTCTAAAAGGTATTTCCTAATAACAACAATTGAAACGCGTCAAAGAAGAAATTATAACTAGTACAATTAGCAAATGTGTTTAAAGATTCTGTGAGTAGATATGATGTGGCTTTTTAATTATTTTTAACTCACGGGAGTTTTCCTGATTTGTTAATTTTGATAGACTCTAATATAAGTAAATAGGCTAAACTGTAAATTGTATTAACGCGGTGTCAGATTTATAATATGATTTTGTAATAGCTTTTCTTTGATTTTGATTATCTTCATGCATAAATACAGAAACGATCATATTCAAATACCTGTCATCCCAGCACTTATTAATTATAATACAGAGGTTCTGCTGCCAACAATCAATTCGATAAACTCCCAGTAACATATAGAACTTGAAATTTTAAAGCTTAACCTTGTGGCGACCCGAGCGTTTGGACGTAATGGGCCATCCTCGCTCTCCTCTGAATTTAACTAGATGAATTAAAGCCTATACCACCTCAAGAAACAACTTTTAACCACTACTATGTCTCAATATAGGCTGGGGGAAGCGAAACGCTTAAAGTAAAACTGGAAGTGACAGAAAACATATTTTACTCACATGGCCCTATTCTGTGAAGAAAGAACATAGATCTACCTGAACACTGGCTGTCGAACGGAAGTATAATTCAGAATGGAATTTTACGCCACCCTCCGGAAGAAGAACTTAACCTCAGTCTGTTTTATAATTTGTGACAGTAACGGAAAAAAGAAAGTTACTCTCCGAAATCTCCCATCCCGCTGTGGCCGTAATATTTAGGGAACACAACACCAAACCATCACGCACCTAGCCTAAGTGCCTTGTGCCATTCATTAGGAAGCTTTAGTCTAAAGCAAACAGTAGGCCTTCTACGCTGCACCGTCTGGCAAGTTTGAGACTAATTTTGTTACCCAGAAGATAAGTCCACCAGAAACTCGAGACAGATCCCTTTCGTTCAATCTCAGAGGGCCATGACACGGAATAAAAAAAAGAAGAAATAAGAAAGACTTAGACAGCTTCCATTGTATTCCAACGGTAATTAAGCTGCTGTGAGTAAGATGATCGCCGATCCTATAGAGTGCCAGAATTTGCAACGCATTTTGGTAGAGCTCTGGCGTGTGTGTCTGTGGGATGTGCCAGCGCCTAGTGGTGTTTATTTGAATAGAAAGATTGAGATTTAAATCTTCTTACTTTACCCTTTTTTAATTAGTTCGAACCTATTAATTAAGGTGGCCATTTATATTTCATTGTAGTGGACATGGGACTATCGCCTATGGCTGGATTGAGTAACTTGTTGTTCATCTGTCCACCCCGTGCGCCCTGTAAAAATTTTTGATTAAAAGGAGACATTTGAGAAATACCCCTAGTTTTTTACTTTTTTCCTCTGACAACCCTCCCGCTCACCCGCCTTCCTTTTACTGTTAACCCCCCATTGCTTGCCCCAGAGTTAATACAATTTTAACCGGTTTGGTTTAACATTGCCTATCTTCTGGATACACTCCAAAAACTCCCACTCCTCCCCACCCTTATCTTTTCTTGTCTTTTTTGTGACCGGCGTCTTGTCTGTTAGTAAATAGAAACATGCGGAAATCTGTGGAAATACAAAAACTTAAGAAGGGAGTTATTGCAATCTGTGATTATTTTTTTTTTTTCTGTATACGCGTTTACGTCACGTTTTATGGAAAAATTGTTGTTGGTCTTATTACTTTTGTTGTGCCACGACTCGTATAGTTTTTAAATAGTAATAATATCAATATATAGCCTAGTATATAATAAGCCTATTAATATATTATGTAGTGATCCTATATATATGCACTATATAATATATAACTTTTATATGTATTAGTATGCGGATAAAATACTAATGTATTAGCTTTAAAATAAACCCATTGCCAATATAAAATATATATTTGAATAATATTAATGTACTATGAATTATAAGTTATATAATTAATTTATATATTATAATATAATATTAAATTTAGTATATATATAAGTATATATAATTTTTCATGGATAGTGGTTTTTTAACCATAATTTATATTTTTTTAATTAATTTTTATTATTTTTATCATATTATTAGTTATAAGGTAGTTATGAATTTTGTGAGGTGTTGATTGGGGGAGATTCTAGAAAACGGAATATTATTTGATTTGTTTTGTTTTTTGTTAAATAGTAATTCTAAACACGGAAAATAAATAATTCCAAATTCATTTATCGGAGTATGTGTATGAATAAATTCACACTACTGATTTCTATTTCATATAAACCGGGAAGTAAAACTAGTTTTCTTCTTTTTGTTTTGTATAGTTTGAAATACAAAGAATATGTACAAAATAGTTGTGCTAGGCGTGGGCTAGTAATATGTCATCTAATTTTATTTCTAAATGGTTATTAGTTATTATCCTAAATTGAAAATGCATATTTGGGTCTGAAAACTCGCGTAAGTTGGTCCATTTTCCTGCAATATTACGGGTAGCAAAGCCGAAAAATGGCGGCCAAATTTGTAGTTCGCGTAACTCCTTTATGATAAAGAACGGCTCTACCAATGTTTTTTTTTCATGATGCCTTATGCCAACCGTCAAAGCAGTCAGTGGCCATCACGCCTAGTGGCGTCTTGTAGGGCAACAACAAATTGATTCCACTTTGCTCGATCGGTGGCCAACCTTCGTACAGTGCCCCAACTCTGATTCATTTCTTTGACCGGGCATCTCAGCCTCCACAGTCCTCCGCCAGGTTAGATTTGAAGGAGGTCGCCAGGGTGGCTCTTAGAGGTTTGCCCTTCAGATTGGTTCCGAAAGCATAGCTGTTCTCCTTTGGATGGCATCTGGATCTTTTCTGAGGACATGGTCCAACCCAACTCCAGGCGTCTGCCCAGCTATGATGTTGTGGGCGATGTCCTCCTTGCTTGCTCCAGTGAAGAGCAGATCTTGGTTAGTAGGAGTATGTATTTCGGCATGATGGAGGTAACCAAAATGAATGCAAGCCCTCGGTATGTTTTTAGTCACTTTGTACGAATTTATCCTAAAAAATGGCGCGATAGTTTTGTTTTCTTTCTTTGATTCTCCAGAGAAGGCCCCATGAACTGTACCACGAAGCAGAATCTGTTTACATTAACGTTAAATTAATTTCAAAGTGAGAAGACATAGATTGAGTAGATAGGATAGAGTATATAGGTAGATAGATAGATAGATAGATAGATAGATTAGATAGAGAAAGATTAGATAGAATAATATTGATAGATAGATAGAAAATATAGATTAGATAGATAGATAGATTAGATTGATTAGTAGATAGCTAGTATATATAGATAGATATAGCAATAGATATTTAAATATATAATTAATATAGGTTTTATAGATTATATATTTTTATATTAGTAACTTTAAAATAAATACTATTATAATATTTACTATATATATAGATAATATTACCTAAACAATATTATATAGTTATATATAAAATATATCTATATAAATATATATATATATAAAAGTATACCATATATGATAAGTAGATAGATAGATAGATAGCAGTATAGATAGATAAATAGATGAATAATAGATAAAGTAGGTATAGGATAGATAGAATAGTAAAAAGATAAGATAAATAAGATATCGATAGATAGGAATAACGATAATGATAGGATAGATTAGATAAGATAGAGATAGATAGATAGATAGATAGATAGATTAGATAGATAGATTAGATAGATAGATAGATAGATAGATAGATAGATAGATAGATAGATAGATAGATACAGGGCGCGGATTACAGCTAGTATCAGGGGCAGTTTATGATACAATATGACGTAAGTTTCACTAGGTGTGTGTGGGATTATGGAAAGTGAATGGTTGTACCACGGTTGAATAACACTAAAAGTCATCAGTGACATGGCGAGATTGTTTTCACGGTCATGTGTTATTTCTACAGAGTAATATATCTATGTAGTGTTGTTCCAAATCTGGTGTCATACGTTTGAGTGAGATTTCACGTGAGCTCGATGGAGAGCATGTTTGAATAGGTAAACTGTCCTGTATGACCAAGACAGAGTTTGTAATGTTAGATGAGAGTGGTGTGACTGACTCTGTTTGTGGAAGACACGTCGGGGATTTGATATATTCTGAATGTGATAATTGTTAAGAAACGTACTGTTGGAGTCTATGAAGTGAAGAGTTATATAGGCACTAGATATGGTGAAATTGTATATACGCATGGAAGAGTATTGTTGTTCCGCGTTAGTGTTGACTTTATAGGAGCCATTAAGAGCCTATATGTGATTTGTGATAACCGCGAGGAAGGAGTATGCCTGCGTTTGTGTCGACTTTAGGAGAGTACTAAGTTAAAAGCCCTACATGGTGATGTTGTATATCGCGGCCAGGAGCAGAATGCCGCGGTTTACTGTTGACTTTAGGGAGTTATTAAGGCGCTTAGATGATAATTTTGTAATACTCCGGCGAGGAGATTATGTCCTGCCTTTGTGTTGACTTTATGAGTCACTTATTAGAGACTCAGAGATGGTGATTTGTATAGCGCGGAGGAAGAGTATTGCCTGAGCGAATTGTGGTTGACTTTAGGAGTCTATTAAAGCCTAGTATTGTGATTTGTATAATAAGCGAGGAGAGTATCGCCGCGTTTGTAGATTGACCTTAGAGAAGCTCATTAGAGTCGCACTGACGTGTGAATTGTATACTAAGAGTTAAGTAGTATGCCGCGTGTTGTGTTGACTTTAGGAGTTAGTTAAAAGCCTTAGAATGTGATTTGAATTACGAGAGGAATAGTATAGGCCGGCGATTGTGTTGACTCTTAGGAAAGTCATAAGGTATATAAGTTGAGCTAGTAGGAAATGCTTAGCATGGAAATTTCTGGACGGCGTATTAAACAGTCACGCCGCAGTCCGGGATACGATATACACTTTTAACACATCGTCCGATTCAAATAAAACTCGGTACTCGTAGGGCCGAGAAAGCTGACCATACATCAAAAATATAGACACTTCAGCAATGAATACAGTAACCTGAAATTTCTTCTAAGTAGACATTCAAATGGCCAGCAACAATGGCTTGCCCCTACTACCTAAATGAATACATCACAGGACAATTCATAAACACAATTTGTTGGTAATCACTTTCAATTCAATACAAACGCTCCAAATCGTTACACGCATTCAATCTATACGTCACTACTGACGCTCGCGCATAAGCAGACCGCAAGCGCAAATGGACGAAAATGAAGCTGACATGAATGCATGCCACATTTGGATTGATATCCAATTTGCCAAATCATAGTAAGCAAAAGTCAATGATCCTGATATTGGGACATAAATATTACATTAAATACGAAGCCCATTCGAAGTCAATACGCGTCACATATAAATTACACGAAACATACAGGATATTCACCTAATCTATATGTTATGTAAGAATCTGGACCGCTGAACGGCCACTTCTCATTCAGACACATCTCATAACAAACGCACAAGGAGTATAGTAAATCAAAGGTGAAGATCCAATACAGGAATGTACCATACAAGGAAAGGCATGAGGGCCGCTACCAAATAGCGAAATAATAATGCACTCAAGTAAATGCCTTCAAGACAAAAATGAGCCAGAAGCAGCAGCACGACAAAGAGAGCTACGGTTAGAACAACTTAAACCTGGAGATAAAGTAGTACTACGAGAGAACGGATATGTTCGAGATAAAAGTATGGATAAACCGAGTGGCTTGACAGATTTAAAGTATTAGGAAGCAGACTATCATCTGTGAATTATGAGAACTGTATGATGAATGAGGAAGCAGAGACATAAATGTCAAAGCACCACGCAACACATATATGAAACCAGCATATGATCATCGCCCTAATGGTACCAGAACTACCGCCAAAAGCTATATACAGAGTACTAAGAAGACCACGCTAAGAAAAGGCCACGTTGACATTTTACACGAGTTCGTAGCAGCAGTCAACAAACAAGCGACTTTACTCAGTTCGAAAACAACTCGTGCAGATGAAGGGGTGCAGGGACAATGATGGAATGCATCAAAAGCAACGTCAATTCCTTGAAATCTGATCAACTACCGCTAAGATGTCTGTACGAACTGCCACACAGTCGCTGGGCAGAGAGAGTATCTTCAGAAAGTAAGAAGACAGATGATTATCCCCGGCCAACTAAGAATTGATATAAGAGATTAGAGGATGACCAGAGAACAACGCGCGCTACACAGAGGGGAGGATATGTAGCTTACGACGACACTTATCTGTCACATGATGAATGAACCGCTGAAACACACATCTAGATCGTTTAAACCACCAACTAAGCAGCCCCAAACTCAGTCGTATACATAGCGGACAATGAGTGAGATGGGCACATCATAGGCCAGAACGAAGGACAGAATACAAGTTGGGGCAGGCCAGCATATCAGAAAGTGAATCACCTTAACAGTGATGATTCAAGATGGATAACGACATAGCAAATAAGGAAATGAATGGAAGCACTTAAGCTGCTGATAAATCGAAATAGACTGGCACCCTTACACAACACTGACGACACAGAGAACGTCAAGAACAAAAAAGAGGGCTTTTAGAGAACAAGGAAGACAACAAAATAGCAAAAGACAAAACAGCAAGCAAAGATATAGAGACTAAACATACAAAGTGAGTAGCAAAGCCAAAAAAACAGCATCCCACACATAGGAGAGAGAGCATCAGCTAAAGATTCAGATATACGCAAGAGGAGATGGAGGGGGGCAAGTAGTTTTATAAGCATGGAAAGAAGAGAGACAGAGGTCGTCGTCTTCAGTACGATTCGGCGGTTAATAGAGGAGCGTCCTAGGGCAGACAGTCTGTTACATGTAGATAGAAGGTCGCAGACGTAGATGAAGTGGAATAATTAATAGAGTAATATGGTGGCCGCAAGCGAAGAATAAGCTGAAGATAGTACATGACACTTGGTTCGAAGTATGATGGACAAGGAAGATTTTGAAAGAGCTTAGTAAAGGAATGATCGCAGTCTAAATACACTGTTCACAACATGAAGTGAGTTGGCAAGTTAGCAGAGTCGAGGATAGGATTTTCCGAGTTCGCAAGAGATCCGAGTAAGCTTATAGACGAACTAGACAGGTATAAAAGTAAAATGAAATCTACTAGGGAGTCAGAAGGAGATACCTGATCTCGGATAGTAAGAAAAGGCAAGAGAGAAAAAAGGTAGTATAAGTAGAGCAGAGTAGATACTAGGAGATATAAATAGGAGGATCGAGGTAGGACGACACAGAACTGCCTCGGAACATGATAACTCAGTGGAGGCACAAGAAAGGAAAAAATGTGAAGGATAGAGTAGAAACGCGATAGGCAAATTGGGTTAAGTGAACTATCTGTAATGAAAGTTAGTGGAGATTTGAGACAATATTCGCGAGATCAGAGAGGCAGAGAACAAATCAAGAAGTGATGATTTAGAAGGGCTCATGAAGAGCCAGGGGACACAAAGATTATGGATAAACTTATAAGGCGTATATGAGGTCTGCTAAAAAGTAAAGTGGGAACGTTGGATGAGAGACGCTTAAAAGTAAAGGAGACCATAGAGGCGCTTAAAAGGTAGGAAGAGTATCATATGAATTTAGAATACGCTTAAAGGCCAAGGAGGCCCATGATTGATGAAGTTAATAGAGGATGATGTGTACAGTGAGATAGAGGAGGGATACGAGAGAAAGCATATGAGATGGAGAAGGCATTAGACATATAAGATGAGTACATAACAACGAATATGCGCGTCGGCGAGCTAGAGTCTTGAGTTAATACTTAGTATAACATAATTGGTCTGTTAAGCTACAGGCACCCATGAGAGGAACGTGAGTACAAAACCTGACCCAATAGGGTATATCTAGCAAAGAGCGAGATGATGTAGGATGATGTAAGAAGTTGTAGATTATAGGCTGCCGCATGATAGTAGGTTGCTGATATTAAGTTAAAAGAATTTTTCGTGGTGACGACGGCAAGAAATACGTAGAGACATTAGATTTTTGGTGAAGCAGGCAGCAGAGGAAGTACAGCAGACTATGAAACTTAAGAATAAAGGACAAACTATAACTATCTCTACCATGTACACAAGTTAACATCAGCTAGAACGAATCAAAGTGCGGGACATTTGAAAGTATAAGAAACCTTAATGCAGTCAAGCTAGAAGTGACTTACTACATGGCAAAGATCGAATAGCCCTAGCCCAAGGGGAAATAAAAGACATGCCAACGAGATCACATGAGAGTCTACCTGCACCTACAAAGAGCATGGGCTACAATCAGTGTTCAGCAATGTTAGTCGCCACCCATGGTCACAACCATCGTTTCCCTATTCCTAATCGCCAGCCCCAACATATTCCGCTGCGACCGTAGCGTGTCCGCTACCATCAGTGATCATGTGAAGGCGAACCATTGTGTATGGACCAGAAGAGTAACACTCATTACAAGGACCTACACACGAAGGCACGCATAAAATCCAGGCAGAAACGGAGCATTACGGATAGAAATACTTGAACCTAAACAACTAGCAACTCTCAGCACCACAACTAGCAACGCATCCATCTATCATTACACTATTATGACGATAGAAAAAGAGAGTAACCTTTTACGAGGGGCATTGAGTGAATGACATAAAACTTATCAGAATGCAACAGACCCTACAACATGCATGTCATAGCAAACACATTACAGCAAGAATAGTTTGTTAGACAAACGCGCGTTAGCAAGCACCGCTATACGTAATTCACAACGTTAACTAACAAGAAAGACGAAGAAAAATGCGGACATCGACCGAGGGTATCGGACAACTTTACGGCAACGACTCCAGATTCAGAATGTGAAACAGTCAGTCCAAGGCATTAGTGGGCAAATCATGTGACATGACATTGAACAACAATAGCATTAATATTCCGTTTCGTAGCCTCATTTCTCCTGTCTCCTTCGGCAGATGTTCGACTATAACACACACAGAACCTATGGGGGGGGGGGGGGGGGTGACTCACAACAACTGATCAAGGAGCCAACATTTAATCAACAGTGATGCCCCGGGGGGGGGGGGGGGGGGGGGGGGGACGACATGGTGCTGTACCATCTCCCAACAGTAGATAAATTATACCACTGTTTGGAGCTTTACAAAATGACATCTCCGAAACAAATTCATACACAAAGCAGTGTAATCTGCCGTAAAGTAGCGTCACTCGCAGCTATAGTAGCTCAACTACTCGCAGCACATCCACCCCAACTATAAAGTGCTCTAATAAAGGTGACCAATTACCAATCAACCTCTCCAATTCAACGGTATACCAACGTGTTACTTAGTTTCATTAAGTGCCTCATAGAGTATCCGTATAACACTATAGTGGTTAATCGATACTTCAAAGGCACCACTTAGAACATTTACAATAATACACCAATCTTAGTGATATCAGAACATAGGCAAGACGTCCGAATATAACTAAACTGAGTGATACGAAGTACATTGGTTCACATATATACAGCATGTAAAACATTTTAACTAGTGATAAAAAAGTACAGTGATCACATGACACATGAGTGATAAGTTTGATTGAATCAAGTAGAACGTCATAACGGTATCACTATTTCAGGAAGTTGTTAATAAAATATTAAAGACACGATCAGGGGGAGGACCATTGTAACTGACAGAAAAACTAGAACCTGTCTCAGACTAGAATAAAGACACAGTCTATAGTTCACAAAGCTTTAAAACAAGATTCTTCACAAAGAAACAAAGTACTTACCATACTCACAGGATCAACAACTGTTAAATTAGATTTCTATAGAAGCAATTATGGCATGTTGAACGTAATAATTTGTAATTGTATAGTAGTTCGCAAGGTATATGATTCTGGTTCAATACCTAGATGAAATGTAAAAAATAAATAAAATAAAAACATGAGTCAGAAGAAAAGATGTTTCATCATGACTCGCAAATACCGGTAGGTTATTGAGCGCCAGTAAAATATTAGCTTATATCAGAATGAAGGGTGCACACAGACCTTCCATTCATGGATGGATGCTCGCTACACAACGATCGATCGGCAATTATGTACATTGGCGACACAGAGCTATGAATGTGATCACAACGCGAAGTGAGATAATTGTAGCCACTAATGTAGAATTGAATAAGATTAATAAATAGTCTGACTACACTTTATATGATCAAGGTATTGCACATCTGCAAGGCTTCATGTATATATTGATGTTGTTTGAATAATTGGTTTATGTCCGACATTACACGGGGTAACTAGAGTATATAGATTCAGACAGCATTGATGATTCGACGGGTGTCACTCCAAGGATGCTAGGGCATCAGCCGAGCACGATCATTGTTCTGAAACTTCGTGACATGACGTAGGTCTTATCGCTTGTTGGCCTCCCCACAGAGACAGATCGTTTTTGGATTTTCATAGTTATGTTGGCATACATGAACACGAGCTGATAATATCGTAAACGGGTGCGATCCAAAAGCTATTCATCTAGCCCGAGCACATTACAACTCTGCACTTAGTAACAAATAACCATACACATCTCTTTCGTTCTATCGATCTTTGGGAATCTTAAGTTAGATGCCCTGGTCATGGTTTGACGTTATATGATACATACTACACTTCTGCAATCTTACCGCTACATAAAATGTAATATCTACGACTATTGACGGCAGATATGTAATCAGGATCAGTTTAACGTACATGACAAAACAACTTCTGCATTCCCAGAGGCCAAGTTTCGGCATATGGGGGGGGGGGGGGGATCGCGCCCTTTGTATAAATGATACTAACAGAATACAATATCTATGAATTACACATTGTTTAGTATAATTTTAGTGAAATACCGTAGTAATTAAATGACATTACGGCATTACTATTTAGGGTCTATAGGCATAGTTCCTCATTTTTATTTCTTACTTTTCCTTGTTTGTCCATTTAATATTTGGGCCTTTGATTTTTCTTTAGCAAGCTGTTGTGTGGCATAAAACAGAGTTGAATAGTAGGGGTAGATGAGAACTTTGGTTACCTTGTTATTGGATGGAAACGCAAGATGTCTTGCAGCCCTTGGGATACATATGGGTACATACCGGGAACCGTACCCACGGTACGTATAATTCACCGATGAGAGTTTGGTACAGGAAATGAGAAATATTGGGTATTTGTTGAGAACATTGGTTGCATAAAATATGGTTTTAAAGGAAATTTGAATAACCTGCAGTAATGGGGACTATTTGTTCTAAAGATGTGAAGATAAAAAGAAAGTTCAACACCCATACATGTACCCCAACTCTGGATGAATAAGACGGATGAGAGAACCTCTTTTAGAACATAAATAGATTTTTCACTATAGTGCTAGTTAATCAGGTTATGGTTTGAGAAATTTTGGGGCATATCCATGATGGTTTTAGTAAAGGCCTTAAGAAGGGAAAGCAATATTTTAAGCATAAACTAACTAAAGGGAGAATAACTACGATGAATATTTAAGTGTTTCGCTCGCCTTAGCACATGATTAAGTGAACGAAGATCTTGAATGCAGGAACGCCAACAGAGAAAAATTGTGACGTGTAGATATAGAACAGGCATGGAAATGTAAAGCTCACCTGGTTTAGGTTTGGTCGAGGTAAGGGAAAACGTGAGTTTGTGATCGTGAGGTGAAGCTTAACAGATGGACTACAAATCGCATTAACTGAAAAGAACAAAAATAATCGGATCAATGTGGAATCGAATTGTTGTGGTTAAGGAATCAAAGAGAAGATCAGAAAGTCCTAACGCAAGAAAAGTTAACGTAGGCAAATGACGTGGCCTTGCTGGGCTCTCAAAGAAAATGAAAACTCGAGTGCTTAGAACAGGGAAGGTTACCCAGATCGAGAGTAGGCTAGACTTTAGATTCCATTAGCTGTAGTATATTATCTTTTATGAATTCAGTTTTAATTAAATGTGTTTTTTTTTTTTATGAGTCTAACAATCTGTGCTGATCAAATAGGATTCAAGCCATAGGGTTAGAATAGGTAGGAAAATGATAGGTGTCTACGGAATTGACGCATATAGACGTTTAAAGAGAACTCTAAAACTATTTGTATAAGATCTTTTCATGGCAAATTATTCTTCCTACACAAGGTTAATGATGGCTCACATTTTCAAAGGGGGTGGTGTAGCAACACAAAGAATAGGATAATCATCTTGAACGGAGGCGTGCGAGGCATCAACTAAAGAGAGAACTTAAACATTAGAGAGATATTTCTGATTGCCTAGGATACGGCTGTTGTTGATATGGAACAAGACGAGGTATTCGTCACTCTGGCAAGTGTAATAAAGAGAATAAACATTTGAGAAATTGCTTGATGTAGCCAAGTTATGGACTGTTTGTAATAAATATAGAACGAGGGTATCGTGCACTGAATGAAGTATAATGCAAGCAAAGTGTTATGAACGCTATAGACATCCATGGAATTCCCTTATGCCGCTCATCTCATCGTTGAACGGATAAGTAAGGAAGAGAGGATATGCGACCACGAGGCAGTACTTGACACGTATTTGTTGTATTACTGAAATGAACAAATGTATCAGGGGCATTGATGGCCATTAATATACTGTTAATACAAAAAAAAAACGCAGGTTTATAGAAGGGTAGAACAAGATAAAACAAAAGATAGTAAAGGAAAAAATAAAATATATAAATCTATTTGGGCAAAGCAACATACATCCATAATATGTCAATAGTCTGTATACAAAAGGCGATAATAAATATTCAGCAAGCATGTGAAAATACATAAATTGGAATTAACGGGCTGGATAGCTACTTGCAGTGTAAAATTGAGGTTGTGAAAGCTTGGCAATCTAATTGTGAAAAATGTTGGAACTTATTGTATTGTAAATAAACGTATATTTAAGTCTTGAACTTTCAACTCCACAAGCCCTCAGTTGACTTGATTATTAAAATAAAAAGGTGTAAGGACGGACAGGAATGTGGTAAAGTGAGGATAATTATAAAATAGGCTAGTTGTATACGGGGACATTAGTGTACATGACGGAGATCAAACTGTTGAAGGTATGACCTGTATTCTAAATCAAAGTAGTGTAGTGTAATTACAGATGACACTTAACTTGGCTAGGCGCATGACATATATTTTAGACCTCATGCATTCAAATTAATTCTGGAATATTGATAGATGACTACTTTGAATGTCTAAGGGTTTTGATAAATGAATGAGTAGTGCAGGTAAGTCACATGACAACAATAAACATGACAGCATAAATAAAACAATTTAATTTATGTCAGAGCGCACATCATGACAATCAAGTATTGATACTCAAATACATATAAACAAGCTCAATGAGAACTCATCATCTTATAATGAGATCACTGGTAATATTTTTTCAAAAATCAATATGTATATAGAGTACTTTTCATTAATATGACCATTAGGTGTCCTGATTCAAATACAAAGTGAACCTAGGAAGTCACAATCAAATTTTAATTAACAAGTTTAGGCATCGTACCCGGAAATATATCAATATGAGATTCTGGTTATGGAGTGACATATCATTTAATTAATAAATTAATCATTATGTGTGTCATGTTGTGTAGTGTGTGCTAGGAGCGTAAATCACTGGTTTTGTTCTTTCAAGCTATGTTGTGTTATTTGTCATCCCATTGACTTTCAAAGTGTTTGTTTTCTGTTGGAAACTAGTATTGGTAGTATGTTCCATCCGATTCTCCGTTCATTAAAAACAATATAATTTCTCGCCTAATTATATTTTACACAAATGTCAGTTTTTAAGATGGGGTTATCATAGATGTTGAAGCTTTAACTCTGGACATATAGAACCCCCCACTCCCCCCCCACCCCACCACCCACACACAAAAAAAAAAACCTCCCCCCCCCCCCCCTCCTACCCCCTCCTTATCTTCGTGGATAGTCTGCAGAGAAAAGCACTCCTCTGCTCGATTGCTCCCCTGTAGTTCTGGAGACACCGATCACTGTTTGCTATTTGGACCAATGGAAGTCATGCGGACCGGGCTCTCCTGGATCTCGAGGCAAAGGGCTCTGACGCAGATCTGTGCTTAGCTCAAATAACATTAAGGACCAGATATTACAGTCCTCGTGACACAATGTCATCAACGAAAAAATACGACGAAATATTACGAGTTGACTGGCACTGAATAAAGCCACGAATTTCGTTCTGGGCCGATGTCCGCAGCATTTTATTTAAGAAATAATATGCACTGCTGCTCAAAGCGCACGGGTTCTGTAGTAAACGATTTATTTGCAAATGTGGTGTTGACGCTGACGCCTCTAATTGACTATATTGGCAGGATCTAACCAATCGATAAAAGCCATGATATTACACGTCGAGCGTTTTCCAAAAAAAGTACTCCTACTGCACGCGTTCTCCCCTACTACAACTAACGAAGATAGTATTTATAGTCGCGACTAATCGTGTTAGAGAGCCTTGAGCAATTTAATTGTCCGCCAATCATATACGGAGGTAACATAACATGTCAGCATATTTTCCGTAGCAATGGTGTGTTGAAAATCTGGCGCACTCGAGGGCGATTCTGATTTGGGTGTATGTCTGGACAATCGCGCTCATCATATTCTCTTTTGAGCTATGAAAAATATTTGGTAATCTTCCTAGACTTATTTTGCGTAACAGACGTTTAACAATATTTTTTTGTCAGTCAAGTCCTACGAAAAAGGAACTACACCATATATAAACAAATTTAAAGGAGCTAAGTGGCTGTCGTTAAAAATATGACACTTCTCTTCAATCCACTCTGTTTATCTATCGAAATACGATGTATGGTGTTCGTGAGTACTTGTAATGTTTTCAATACGTAAACCAGTATAGAGATGTCCCATATTTCCTAGTTTTTATAAGGTGCGTTTTGCAAGGATTTTAAAACCTAACTACTGGTAATGAGGTAGATGTTTTTATCATGTGTAAGGATTTGGAAAAAAAGCTAGTGGGGCATGTGTTTCCTTACAACACTGCGTGATGTCAGCAATTGTTGTATCGCGCGAATCCGCCGTGTTTAGTGTTGCTATGTGTTCCTCAGCATCTCAGATCCCTCCCTTCTTTCTATCAGCTAAAGTCCATCATGTCAGATAGTATGGGAGATGGGTTCGGCGTTCGTTTATGTAATCGTAGTGTAATTAACTGCTAGTATTAATTTAGGTCATTTAAGTACAGCTTAGCGTATCTCAAGGTTTTTCTTAGAAATGGCAGGTTACATGTTTTATGACGGCGAAGCGTGTAATGAACTGCAGTAGAGCATTTTACTAATCAACGTGAAACGTTATCAAATTTGGCAGACGAAGTAGAAACACAAAGGGGATTCTCGATTACAGTATCATTGGGACAGGCACTGATTCTTTATCGCATCTCTTCTTGTCGGCTTTTATTTAAGTTATTTGTTAGGGCTTTACATTTACGTTTTATATTTATATAGTGTGGAATTAAGAATTTCTTCACGACAAATCCTCAACCCACTTAAAACTAGACGTTATAATGTGTCAGGTCCTAATAATTATATATACACATAGAGAAATCTATTATTTTTCCTCGAGTTTAGGGTGATTCTCATCACACGGATGGCGGCTTAAAAAATCCGCTCCCAGATTTGTTTTTCCACTTATATACTCTATGCTAAACTCAAATGGCTGCATCAATATAAGGTACAAAGACCAACGGAGTAATCTCTAGAGTTTTCGTGCCTAGCCTGTGCTAGCAAAACGACAAAGGTTTGTTGTGGTCTGTTGCAACTTAAATGCCTTCCCATACAGATTAAATATTGAATTTCTTTATTGCCCAAATTACTGCAAGACATTCTTTTTCGCTAGTTGAGTAGTTGATTTCAGCTTTATTCAACTTTCTGCTAGCATATGCCACTGGGCTTAATTCCCCATCCAATGCATCTGATTTCTGTAGTAGAGTTGCACCTAACCCAATATTACTTGCATCCGTCCTTACTATGAATTCTTGACTTAAGTCAGGTAATTTCAAAATGGGTTTACTTGTGAGCTTTTCCTTCAATTCTGGGTAAGTCATTTCACATTGTGGTGTCCATGTAATGCGATCTGGATGTCCTTTACGTGTCAATTCAGTTAACGGTGCACATATGGAATTAAAGTTTTTGATATACTTCTGGTAGAAACCACATAATGAGACAAAGGATCTCACGTCCTTCTTGGTTTGTGGTCTCGGGGCTTTCTGTAGTTTCTCTAAATTCTTTGGGTCAGGGGTCATGTATCCCTGATAAACTGTGTGTCCCAAAAATTCCAATTCTTTACATCCAACGCAACATTTGGTTGGTCGGGCTGTTAAATTTGCCTCCCTAAGTCGATCAAACAGCATGTTCAGAGAGTCAATGTGTTCCTCAAATGTTTTCTGTTGTATGCTAATTAAGGATATCATCCATGAAATTTGTTATACAGGGATTATTCAGAGGGTCCAATAATTTTCTCATCATTCTAGAGAAGACACTAGGCGCATTCTTCAATCCAAATGGCAATCTATTAAACTCATAGTGTCCTTCTGAGGTACTAAAAGCTAGGTATGGTCTAACCTCAGGCTTTACTGGAATCTGATAATATCCTTTACTCAGATCCACTTTTGAGAAATATTTAGCTTTATTTAGTCTGGCAAACAGCTGATTTGTATCCGGCAATGGATCCACCTGTCCTTCTGTAATAGCATTCAGTCTCCTGTAATCTATACAGAGTCTATGTTCTCCAGAGGGCTTCCTTAAGAGTACAACACCGGGAACTATATGATGAGGATTCACTGTGTGAAATAATTCCTTCCTTCAATAGATAGTCTATCTCTTCCTTCAAAGCTTTCTCCTTAGCAAACGGAATCGAATATGGTTTCATACAGACAGGTGTGGGGTCTATCAGTTTCATATCATATTCCAATGGGTTTGTATGCCCTGGTCGGTCTGTTAACACCTCTGCATGATTATTTAGAACCTGTTGCACTCTCTCTTTCTGAGTTTTCGTTAAATGTGTACTGATTTTCACATGTGCTGCTGCTGTTTCACAGGGGTGTAATGGATATTCAAATGATGAAAGTGGTTCCTTTTTCATCTCCATGGCGATGGACAAGGTCAACAAGTGTGTCTCTTCCTGATGTTCTCTTTCCAAATATTTCTTCAGGAGATTCACATGATAGATTTTTTCTTTCCCCTTCTTATCTATCTTATAATTTGTTCTAGACACCTTCTCTAGAACTGTATATGGACCCTGCCATCCAATTTGTAACTTATTCTGACTCCCGGGCAAAAGAAGCAGTACTTTCTCTCCCACAGCCAAATCTCTGTCTTTAGCTTTCCTGTTATAATAGGCAGCATGTTTCTTCCTGGCTTGTTTCAAATTTTCATTGGCAAGTTTCCAGCCAGTTTTTAAACGAGTGAGTGGTCAGCTCATTCACATATTGGTATGAGGATGTAATATTTTCCTCTGCCTTTTCATCAGTCCACGTTCTTAACAGAGCTTCGAGTGGACCTTTTATTGGCCTTCCAAACAATAATGTTGCCGGGGCCATACCGGTTGAACTATGGGGTACCTCCCGATAAGCAAAGAGGGCGGCGTGCAGGTACTGGTCCCATGTATCAGGTTTTTTTCGTGTGCCAACTTTCTCAGGATCGACATCAACGTGCCGTTAATCTTTCCACTTGGCCGTTCCCTTGGGGATGATACACACTACAATGGAAGTGTTTGGCCTGGAAGATCCTGAAAACTTCTTCAGTTAGTTTCCCCTTGAACTGAGAGCCATTATCAGTCAAGATTTGATTGGGAAAGCCTAACCTTGTGAAAATTGTGAGCAATGCCTCTGCCACATGTTTAGAATCAATCGATGACAGGGCTACTGCCTCTCCCCACATAGAACAAGTGTCCACCAGAGTCAGAATGTAGCTGTTCCTTCTCTTGGTTCGGGTGAGAGGTCCCACAAGATCCACGGCAACTCTCTCAAAGGGTGTTCCCACTATGGGCATTTTCCCCCAGAGTTGCTGGTGCAGTCCAATGTTTAGGTGCTACTCGTTGGCACTCTGGACAGGATTTTACATATCGTTTGATATCTTCAGTTATTCCTGGCCAGAAATAGTGACAAGCTACCCCGCGGGGGGGACGCTGTCCTGTTGCGCTGATTCCCATATGACCACTGAAGGGAATCGCATGCCCTAGTTCCAACACTTTAGTCCTATATGAAGTGGGAGGACCAGCTGTCCGTGACCATTGGATTCAGATCCAGCCTTCCTATATATCAGTTTGTTCTTCATATAAAACTCTCCCTTGCCTGGAGGTGTATGAGATTTGGGCAACTTCTTGAAACATGGCTTGAGTGTTTTGTCCTCAGCCTGTGCCTTCCTCATCTCATCTGGGTGAGTATTTATTTGATTATCCTCCTCCTTTTTAGACTGTGATCTGGTCTGCACTGTTGCCAATATCACAGGTCTCTTGGGATTCCCCAAGAAGACATATCTACACCCCAATATCAGAGGGTAGATTGGCTCATTTATCACTGCTGCTTTTATGATTCCTTCCACATATCGCGTTTTCACTTTTATTCGGGCGACGGGAAGTGTCATGGTAGCTACATCCTTGGTTGCAGTTTGAATCTCCACTGTTTCTGTGGTGTATTGATCGGCCTGCACCAGGTGATAACTCACAACGGAATCGTAATCTAAACCGGTATCATATAAACACCTTATAGTGACACCATTACAGATGACATCTTCACACACTGGGGGGTGGTATGGTTCCTGTAGTTCTGCAGGTTTGACCTTTTTTCCCTTTTTCCCAGATGTCATAGCAGCAGCACAATGAGGAGGTTTCCTTCTACAATGGTCAGTGTCATGATTGTTCATCTTACAATTTTTACACCACCTTTTTCCTTGGTTGAAAGATTTTCTTTCATCATATTTCCTTTCATCGAATTGTGGGTTTTTATTTTTATTTTCATACCCCGTGGCCTATCAAATTGGTGCTTACCTTTATTTTGATCCCTAGGATCAAATTTATTAAAGTTCTGTGGTGCCCTAAAGTTATCCACCTGTTTCTTTTTTTTCCCTTTTACCTCTGCATGAGCTGCTTGATACCTTTCAGCAACATTTAGCAACTCACCCAGCCTCTCTGCACCTTGTTCCATGAGAAACTTTCTCAGGTCTGGAGCCATGGACTCTCTTAATTGTTCTATAAGGACCATTTCCTTAAGATCTTGGGTTTTCCCCAGAGAAGTCCATTTCTCCAAGTATGTCTCTAACCGTGCAGAGAACTGGTGATAGGTTTCACCTGACAGTAGTTTAGCATTCCTAAATTTTTTTCCTATAAAATTCTGCGTTCTTTTCATATCTTAACAAAAGAGCCTGCTTTAGCATGTCATAATTTTCCTGATCACCTCTGCTCATTTTGGCAAAAACTTCATAAGCTGCCCCACGAAGACCTGAGATAACTTTAAGCTCCACCTTTCTCTCTCTAACCCATATGTGGTAGCTAATAGTTCATATCTATTTAGATAGCTCTCAATATCATCGTCTTTCTCAACAAAATGATCTAAATGAAAATTCATAGCTGAGGTTGAGGCTCCTTGACTAGCAGTGGCATCAGAGGTAAAGGGACTGGCACCATTTTCAGGAGCATGGCCTTGAAACTCAAACTCCCTTAGTCGTAACTCATGTTCCCTTTGTAATCTCTTCTCCTCCTTTTCTGCTTCCCTTTCTGTAGCCAATCTCTCTTCTCTTCCCTTTCTGCAGCTAATTTCTTCTCTTCTCTTTCTGCAGCTAAATTCTTCTCTTCTCTTTCTGCAGCTAATTTCTTCTCTTCTCTTTCTGCAGCCTGTCTTCTTTCCTCGGCTTCTGCAATGCCTCTTCTTAGCAAGCTCTTCAGTCATCCTCAATCTGCTAACCTCTTATCTAGCCTCAGCCTCAAATTGTGCAACTTCTTAATCTCTTTCTCAGCCTCTAACCCTTCTTCTTTCGGCCTAATTTCTTTTTTCAAATCTTCTTTCTTCCCGTTCAATATATTTTTCCCATTCAGCAGTGACATAATCAATCATAATTTGCCCGTCCATTCCTAACTCTTTCGCAGTCTGTACAGCAGCAGATCGAAATTTTGCCAGGTCGGCCATTGTCTAACATGTAAATTTCTAAATGTCTAACCAATTTCAAATCTATCAATAATCTAATAAAGACAACACAGGCACCGTGAGCTCAACCTTATTTAATTTCCACCCAAGGATACTTTTTAATTGTATTATTCCCTGAAGTGAATTACCACCCCAAATATTTTTAATAGGGAAAGATTCAAAATCCCGAGAGAGCGAGACCCCAATATATGTGGTAAAGTGGGTATGTTTATAAATATTTATAGGGGACTTAGTGTACTGACTGAGATCAGCTGTGAAGGTATCTGTATCTAATAAGAGTAGTGTATTATAGATATCCTTACTTCCTGCTACCTCTGTATACCTCAGTCAGTATTATTCTGGAATAGTGTGATGACTACGTTATGTGTCTAGGGTATGTGTATGATGAAGTGTAAGTCATAACAACAACAGACAGATAAACAATTTAATTTATTCCACCACACACTTGACATCACTGTGACACTCACATACATATAACACTCTATGAGAACTATCTTAAATGATGTCACTGGTAACTTTTTTCATAATCAAATATTATGTATTCATTTGCCATAATATAATAATATGTGTCCTGATTCAAATACAAAGGGAACCAGGAATCACAATCAATTTTAATTACAAGTTATATATGTACAGAATTTATCAAAATATGAATCATGTACGTGACATATTTTATTTAATATTATCCTATGTGTGTCAGTTGTGTAGTATGTGGCTATGATGAGGTAATACTGAGTTTTGTTCTTTCAAGCTATGTTGTTTATTTTGTCATCATGACTTCAAGTGTTTGTTTCTGTTGGAACTCGAGTATTTCAGAGTAATGTTCATCAGTGTTCGCTGTTCATTAAAACAATATAATTTTCCCCTCTTAGTATTTTTTACCACCAATGTCAGTTTAAGAATGGGGTAACATAATGTGGAGGCTCCGCTGCTATATAGACTTATCTTATCGTGATTGTCGGCATGAAGGAAAAGACTACCTCTGCGTCAGATAGCTCCCCGTCTGTGTTGTCTGGAGACACCGTCAACTGTTTTGGCTATTGTGGACGCATAGGAGAGCAATGAGCTGATCCGCGCTCTGAGATTCCAGGTCAAAGCTCTGATCCTAGAAGTGCTTCGCTCAACTAACTTTTAGGAGACTAAAGACAAACTATAATAGAATATGTATTTCACAGGGGGCACAAATTCCATGGGGGAAATAATACGTACAGAATTAGATCGTTGACATGGTCACTTAGAATACTAGCATACAATTTTTCGATCTGCTCGATGTCCCAATGGCTTTTATTCTAGAAAAAAATATGCATCTGGCGCCTCAACGCACTCGGTTTCTGTAGTTAAGTTTATTTGGCAAATGTTGTTGTGTGACCTGACAGCCGTCCTAGATTGACTATATTGGGCAAGGCACCTACACGCAATCCTATAAGCCATGTTTACATATACGGCTTTTCAAAAAAGTACTCTCATACTACACGTTTTCCCTCACCCTAAACAACAACGAAGATAGTATTTATAAGAGTCCGCACTAATCAGTGGTTAGTCCTTACTATTATAATTTGCCGCCAAGCCTAATCAGGAGTTTATGTATTGTTTTTTGTAACGACATGTCAGCATATTTCCGTACAATGGTGAGTTGAAAAATACTGCCACTGAGCGTATTCTGATTTGGGTGTATTTGTCCTGACATCCGCGCCTACACTATATTTCTTCTGGCTAATCAATTTGGTAATATACCTAGACTATTGTGCATTACTAAATATCGTAAATTATTTCGTTGTATAAGCGTTTAACAAATTTTTTTGTCACCCAGGCAACATTTCCTAAGGAACCCTAAAATATAGCAAACATCTGAAAGAGGATGCTAGAAGATGGGCTTGCAGTTAAATAATATTGCACTTTTCACTCTACCCTTAGTTGACATGGTCTGTTGTACTATCGAAAACGATGTGGTTGTCTGGAGTACTAGTAATGTTTTTCAAAAACGTTAAACCATAGGTATATTTATGTTCATATTTCTTAATTAAGTAGCGATTTTTCCAGGATTTTAAAAAACCGTAACTCTGTAGTTATGGGTAGTGAGTTTTTATGCACTGTTCGGATTTGAAAAAGAAGGCTGAGTAGCAATGTGGACCCGTTAACACGCGTGATGGCAGCAATTGCGTATACGCCGCGATCGCGTGTTTAGTGTTGGCATAGTGTTCCTCTACGATCCAGGTCCATCCACCTTCTCTTCTTATCGCACTAAGTCCATCTGTCTGTTCGTCTTATTGTAACTAGTAGGTGTAAGACGTTGGGGGTGGCTAAGTATTGTAATTTAGGTCAATTAAATCAGGCTTGGCGTATCTCAAGGTTTATTCTTAGAAAACAGTAGCAGTGTTTTAATGAAGCAAGCGTGTAATAGATTGGCAGTATGTCTTTTACTATCATCAACCGTGAAACGTTATCAATATTGGCAGACGAAGTAAGACAAACAAGGGGGATTTCAGAGTACAGTGCATTGTGACAGGCAACTGTTCTTTAGCCATATACTTCTTTTCCCTTGTTCCCTTTTCATTGGAAGTTAGGTGTTTGTTATTTCCGAACATGTACATTTACGTTTTAATTTATAATATGTGTGATTAGAACTTTTTCTCGACATGGAACAATGAGCATAAAAGCACAATAATTAAATAAATTCGAGAGTAATCGGCCAAATATACGACGCAATCAAGTCGCCACATAACATGTACATCTAGGAGGGACGAACGTAGATCCTGGTAAGGCGATTAGAAACGTAACGCAAATCATACTCATCCAAAGAATTTCAATCCTCTAGGGCGGAGAGGGCCAGTAAGTAAGAGATATGTCACTACTTGGAAGATAAACGCCGATAGCAACATGAGGTGCTAGACAAGTTGAAGGTAGGTAATAAACTGAGAACCATCCCTCAGTCACCAAAGCTATATAAGAGGTGTTGTTAAGGAAGAACGCCTGCACTGTCTTTCAAAAACCATCTAGTCTCTGCGAAGAAGGTCGAGTCTATAAAGAAATAGGATGAATTGGCCATTCAGTAACAGGACCAAACTAAAGAGACGTTACCTGGCTCCGCGGTCACGATCACACGCATTAAGCCGTCTCATACGCTCCAGTGTCCAACATCAACCTCCAATCATGTGCCTACATTTGTACCCCTCTACACCGATCCAGTCAACATCCACATCAGCGATACATTGTCCTAAAAGAAAAACATTGTACCTAACTGTCATACGCCTAAATCTCACCCCATCCATGCTATTCACGCTATACTCCAAATCATAGTCCTACATTGTAACCCAGTCTCACCCTCGCAGCACTAATCAACTCCAATCATGTCCTACCATGATTACCCGCTCTCTTCACTCGCTAACACGACATCTACTTTCCAATACATATTCATCCCTCCAATGGTCCCATTTTACTATCATGCAGCATACTACTCCAGTCGAGTCCATGCTCATTGTACACATTTCCATCTCCTAGGTCCTGAGTCCTAACTTCCAGATATAGGTCGGCATCACTAATCTCATCACACTCCCTAAGGACATGTTCCTCCCCAATCATGTTGCTTCCGCTATATCTACACCTCTCACTCGTCGAGCACACTTATTTTGTTAATCACTTTCGATACTCTACAATAATCATCCTTTCGCTTCTAGCACATTTAAATTCAATCAAGATCCTAATACCATCATACCATCTCCACCCTTACAGGCACATTTAAGAGTCCAAATACGTTTCGGCATCTCGCGCTGCGCCTGCCTCATGTTTCGGTAGTTTTGTGAAGACAAAGGTATTATGCAGATTCTCTTCCATTTTCATAGACATTTTATTTATTTTTTTTTTTATTTTCTTCGTTTAGTTTCTTCCTTATCATGTCTTTTGTTTTTTCTTTCCTTACTTTTCATTTTTTATTTTTTGTTATTATACTTATCGTATTTTTAGGTTTTATATTTACCTGTTATACCATATTCTAGTAACAGATCATTTTGTTTATGTTTTTATTGTCTTTATTTTTCTGTACTAAATCCGGGCTTTAACGGATCATTTAGCACATATTGTAAGTGTCATACACTGTAACCAATTTCCATTTCAGAATTATATTGACTGAAGCCTGATGTTTAAAAATCTTACGGTAAAAGATCATCTCTGTTTATTGTCATTACCTTAGTGCTAGTGGGTCAATCACTCAACTCGTCAGCACAGGTCCTTTTAAGATGAGAAATATTCTGATGTTCTATACTGTGACAGACTCTAAACGAAGACCGCACATAATTAAGCATAAAAATTGCAGACGCGCCCTGATTTTGTTGCAGCTCCATTTTAAAAAAAAAAAAATGGAATCCGATTTCCATTGATAAATATTGACCTAGTTCCAAACATTCAATTTTAAAGTATGGGAAACCATACACGATTAATAGTCTAACTTCTCATTACCAAAAAAACATTGCACTCCGCCTGTCTGTCACTGATACCGACACAACCGGAAAGTATGTAAAACCGACAGCGTGACGTAAAAAACAGTATAGACAGATAGATGTATGGAAGTAAGCTCATAAAATACAATCTTGAAAGGCTGTTAAATTCATATAGCAAGTAATCATGGAAATCTTCATAAGTATGATATCTGGATGTCATGTTTTTGAAGCACGATCAAGCCCGAACAAAGAATATTTAGTTCTATAGAATATCCAAAGCATAAAAGATAATAAACTCAAACTAAGTCGAACGGCAATTTCGTCAGAATCGTTACAAATTTTATATTTTGTGTGAATGATAAAATAACCTTCATATACAACAATACCATCGACGATACGAAGAGGGAATACAGCACTAAGTAAGTAACTGTGATTTAAATTTAAAACTGAAATTAACCGATTTAATTATATAAGCTTAAATTAATGATAACTTTACTGTCAGAAGGTGTCGTGCCACAATATTATCGTATCACGCAGTAAAAAAAGGTGAGAGTGGTCCTATAAAGTGTGGTGACGTTGTGTGATCGATAGGGGGAGGAGGGTTTGTGTTGACAGAAAATGTGAACGTCACACTGAACCGCCTCTTTCAACTAATGATCTCCTATTTGTATGCCGTAAGATAAGTTGATACTATGTATCCGCATCAAGTTAAACTTTTATCCGGCAATAGTTAGCCCCCTAATCAACTCTTCAGTGGACAGAGACTTATATATTGATATTAGTTAAAGTTCTCAAGGCTGAAATAGTCGGTTGAAAAAAAATTGTTATTAACGGCCTTTAAGTGTTTTGAATAAAATTTTAACTATAGTATTTTATTTTTTTTAAATAAGTATAATAAACACCCTTTAAAAAACAACAAAAGCAGACTAGAATAAAACTGTACTGTGTAAAATTAGGTTTTAAAGAAAACCAAGAACACACGTCATCAAGAACATTCAAGCAGACAACGTTTTAGCATAGTTTTACCCAATGGATGAGTGAAAGTGTGGCATATCGTGTGTGGGAGGAAGGGGATAAAATACAAAATGGCTGTCATTTGAGTAATAGTGCATAAAGAGTTGTGTTCTGTCTCCGTGGCTGGGAACGCAGCACATGAAAGCGGGAAAAGAATCTTTATGGTAATTTGCCCAGGATTAATGAAAGATGGGGGGGGGGGGGGGGGGGGGGGGGTCAATATTTAATTAACATTAAAATGATAATATGTGTCTCTGTTCAATTGTATAATGAGCGCAGATTAATCAATTTTATGCTAACGAACCATTGGCTTTCTTTACTGATAACATAACCCGTAATCAGAATATGTACAATAACAGACTGGTAGTCAGTGATTATGGTACAATATAACATGAAATCAAGATGTGCAAAGACAAAATGCAAATATCTACATTACTTTGAACCAAGCAGGTTAGACAACTTAGATGAGGTCTGAAAATACACAGAGAGAGGAAAAAATTACGATGATGAGAGTGAGATGTATGGAAACGATTAACAATATATGGCACTTGAAGAAACATCAATCTACAACATGTATGAATTCAAACATACTACCATATTGGGCTGCAATAGTGTAAGACAGTAATCACCAAAATTATGAATAGCAGGAAGGCTACATGGGTTTTTTGTTTTCTTTTTTTTTTTTTTCGCAATTTTTTTCTTTTTTTGTTTTCATCGTGGATGGGAAATATATTAGGGAGTATCAAAAGAATGTCCGACAAAGTCTCTAACATAAATGATCAATTGTTCCTACATTGGGAGCTGAAATGTAGTAATCGACGATAATTATAGTGAGACTAATTGTTAACTAAGCCTACGTAGGGGCGTTCATGAAGAAGTAATGCCCCACATAGCGTTTTTTCTTCTAACTCCTGATATATTGAAGATAGAAGCACGAAAATTTTGCACATCACTTTAAAATATGGCATGAGTGGCCATATTGTGTGCAGCTAGTAGGATCAATTTTCACCGCAATTGTCACCGCAGACAAGGTCCATTAAAAAATGCGGACTAGCCGGACTAAACGATCCCCTGTTGAATTGGCAGCGTGTTAGCAACTTGCCGATAGTAAAGAGCGAATTGTGTATAAGGCATTTCTCGCTGCAATGAGAAGTGAAACTGTTGCGAATATTCACAAGCGTCTAGTGTGATGTGTATGGAAGTTTGCAGTCGACAGGAGTACAGTCAGTCGTGGGTTCATTTCAGAGAATCAAGAATCAGGAAGGCGGAAATTACTGTGAGGCTGCTTGAATCTGGACCAGCGCTTTGTGACGTCACTTGCACAGCCACCAGACGCAAGAAATGTTGAGAAATGCGTCTTGAGGGCAATATTTCTTACTGAATAAGGATCAAATCACTATTTCTCAAATCAATGGCCTTACAGCTGTCAGCTCAGCATTGGTCAGTGCAAATGCAGTTATAAAAACTCCCGGATTTTCTAAGGTCTGCGCAAGTATGTGTTTTCCTCGAAGTGCCCACAAATGACCACCCGATTGCCAAAGGAAAGCAATTTCTTCTGATTTTGGGAGGCAGTTTCATATGCTGAATCGTAGAGAACTTTTGCTAAATCGTACAGTGACGAAACCCATGGGCATCATCATTTTGAACCTTGAGACAAAAAAGACAGCTCAATGGAGTGGCATTCAACCGCAATACGCCAATGAAGAAAGAAATCAAGACAATTCTCTCTCAAGCTGAAAGGTCTGATCACTGTCTTTGGGACATTGAAGCAGGTGATTTCTTGTGGACTGTTATGCAAGAGAGCAAGAGACTATATCAAATTCGCAAAGCTTACATTAAGACTATTGAAAAAACTCAATCAACGTTTCCGCAAGATCGGCGCACAAGAATCCATACAATGACACTGCTTCTGTGACAGGGCTACACCAATTTAGACCCTTTCTCATGTGACGGGAGCAGGCACGAGTTTGGCCCTCTAAGATATGTACCCGTTTTAGCATAAT